>ML819951.1:173651-189418 GCA_009831015.1 Picea engelmannii | reverse complement strand
CTCTGCCACTGAATCCTCTCCCCTTGCCACATCACCCTCACTCCTTTACACCTCATCTCCTCACACACTAGTGCTTGTGCAGTCTCTATCACTGCTCTCTAGTCGTAGCCCTCCACATGGCCATAATTCACTCATCGTGCCATTCAATCTCATGCCAAGTACTGCTCCAAATCACCATTGTCAGTATCCATGTCCTCCTGCCAGTGTTCCCCGCAAAAGTACAACAAAGTGACAGGTGTCGAGTTGACTCAGGCCGATCCTAATCCCGACGCAAACAATTAATGAAAGTGAGTGAGGTGGTTGAAAAATCATCTCCCTCCATAAATGGAAAGCCAAAAAATATAATTAGATCAGGAGATCGTGTCTGATCAATATTTGCATGCATGGTATAACAAAGGAGACACAGACCGACTAATCAGAAGCTTGCGTCTGATAGATGACTGCATGCACAGTTTGCAGAGAAGGTTTAGACCTAAATCCTTGAAATCTTTGAATTGACCACACCTCTGGCGGTTGTATGTTATTCCGAGTATAAGTGTGCATTTTTGATATTTTGTTATGGTCTATGGTTGAGCAAGGCTCCTGTTTGTAAAGTTTTGATGAAGCTCTGGTTCTCTGGTTATGTAGATTGATTTGAGAGTTCTTGTTTAATGAAAGTCATATTTCTTATTCATCTTATTTTCCTCTGATACTGAAGTGTCGACGATTGAAGGATTCACATGGATTGTTTTAACTCTATTATGATGTATGTTTGATTACACTGTTGTTATGATGTTCTTCAGTTTCCTGAAACTTGATATTCAAGAGGATCTGGTGTTTGAATTTTTTCCTCCTGAGGATGCTGGAAGACCTGATGTCCATAGCAGACCTCTACATTCTCCTCACCAGTTCTTCCTCCTATTCTCCTTTACTACAACTTAATGATTGAATTTGATCAAGACCTCAATTTCTTGAGCATGCTGGTCCATATTTCTAAGTTAAAACGATACTGTCTTGAGTCTGTGTCCATTTGACCTCTTTAAAATTATTCATTGTGACATATAAACTGATGGGTACTGGGCTTACCTTCCATGAAATATAAGGGTGAATTATAGTGCTAACATTCTTGGTGTCATTGTCGGGGAATGAATTGAATACTTTTCCCTGGGATTGAATGAAAAATCTCACTGGTTCCGAAGGTGCATTAGAACTCAGTACATCACAAATTGCAACTTGCACTTGACGACACCATTGTTTTGACTCCACTATTCTAGTTGTGGCTCCTAAAAGAAGACACACAAGGTATACTCCATAACTACCTCTAGCTAGAATTAAATTTGACCTAGATATGATTATCAAGAAAGGAAAGATTTCTCGAGAGAAGGCTTTAGCTGTTGTCTCAGATTGAAAATCTCCCTGGGAGAATGTAATGCTTAGATATGGACTTTGATGGTGAACAAAGACTAGACACATTCAGAATGCATGTCATGCACCTGGTGACTCCATGATTAAAGAATCCAGTGGCGAATCCACTATTTTGAAATGGAAAATATCTTAGCTCGAAGGTTTCCTCCTTTTAATTTCTCTGTTGTTCCTGGTTTTCCAAATGTTGTTCCTACTATCGATGAGTGGGGTGATTTTTTTCCCATATTTAGAGAACATAAAGATGACAAACCTATCGAGCATCTCCGTGAGTTTCATGAACTCATGCATCAGTGGGAGATACATCACGAGGATATATTATTGAATATGTTCATGTTCTCATTAGTGGGAGATGCTCGTGAGTGGTATCACTCCTTGCCCCCTGCTAGCATCTCCTCCCTGGAGAAGTTTGATGTAGCTTTCAATAGACATTGTCAAAGGTATTATCCCTCTGATTTAATCTATCATAATTGTTGTGTGGGATATAAAGATTGTGTTCAAGATATGGATGTATCTAATGAAGGATGTAAGAATGAAGGAGATGCCTTGGGCGAGTTGGTGAAGCTGGTAAAATCACTTTCTGCAAGAATAGAAAAGTTGGGGGAAGATCGTGTTTACTGCTCTTATGAAGGAGATGCAGAGGATTATTTGGTCTTTGAAATGGATGATTTTAGTAGCCCTTTTCATGATGAAGTAGTGATGTCATGTACTAACCCAGAGAAACTAACTTTTAATGAATATCCCAATGAAGATGATGATGAGAAGAGATTTTCCATGGTTCCTATTTATTATGGTTTTGAGTCTGATCCTTGGGAGAGCCATGAAGGAGATAAGGAGGATCTAAGTGTGGAGTTCATCTTCTATTTAGAGCCTGTAAACGAGCAGATATCACCTGGTATTAGCCAGCCTACAATAGTTCTCTACCCATATGTACACTCTGAGAACATCGAACGATTGGTGAGCTACAATAAAGAACATGAGGTAATTTCTTACCTATTGAGATTTCTTGATTATAAATTTTATGACCCTATGGGGTCATATATGGAGTTTCACTTTCCAAAAGCATTGGATCCTGCAAATTTATTCACCTTATCATCATTTGGTGGTATGGTCAGTGTTCCAAGACATGTTCTCATTATATTGTCATACTTCCCTAGTGTTTTGTGGGTCATCTGCAGTAAACAGAAAAATTATTTTACCAGAGAGTCTAGATGGCTATGGTGGAAGTTTTCTTTCACCTAGGAATTTGTAAAAATCAGTTAGTTTAGGTTTTATATATAAATAAGTTCCATCAAGAGCATGTGTGTTTGATTTCTATTTGTAAGCAGAGTAATTCAAGTTGTTAGTGTGTTATCTCAGAGCATGACTCCATAACCCAACACTAAGGCACTCAAGTTGCAAAAGGAGTTCTTAGAGCCTCACACGTAGGTATATATCCCCCATGGAGCCTAATGTTAGCGTATATTTTGGTAGAAAGAGTTTTTTTCCCTTGGGAAATAACCCCTTGGTGGAAAAATGCAGGAAAGGGTTGTAGCGCGACCCATTTTTGGCTCTTATCCTACATTTTTGGTGGCTGGGAAGCCTTGGCACATTGTTCTAGGGATCATGCAGATCTCAATGGCTGAGATCTGCATGCTCATATATACAGTCTGCGTTCCATATCAGACTCCCCCCCCCCAACCTTCTTCCTTTAACAGGTGGGGTGGAAGGGTCTGAGTTTTGGTATTCTGGCATAGGCCCCCCACTAATGTGTCACCTCCTCAGTAACTCGGACCCCCCACCATGCTTTACCACTTACCACCTACCCCCCCCGAGTAAACTGACATACTGCCTCCACTTACCACCTGCGCTCCCACAGACACCTGCCTTCCACTCGCCTAACCGCACACCTGTCACCTCCCCGTTGTCACTTCTCCCCCCTCTCACCTCCCGACATTTGTCCTCCACTCACATTCCCCTGCGCCTATCCCTTTCCCATTTTCACACCTCTCCCTCTCACCTCCCGACATATGTCCTCCACTCATCCTCCATGTCACCTCCACTTTGTTGTCATCCTCCCCCCCGACCTACCACTTTGCTCTGCCACTGCATCCTCTCCCCTTGCTACATCACCCTAACTCCTTGTTGGTCCTTGACCAAGTTTGGAGGATCCTTGGTCATGTTTGACCTACTTTTGGGACTTCAACAAGATGTCAAAGAAGGAGCGCAAGTTAAAGTGGAGATCGTGGGATCTTGGCCCCTTTTTAGGGATTTTTGGGTTTTGGGATTATGTAATGGGTATGGGGATGTCGGCCCATGGGTTTACCCATGTTTAGGCCCTATTTTGTAATGTATAAATAGATGTCTAAGCGATGTAATAAGGGGGACATCTATGTGATGCTAGGTGCTAAGTGCAAGTGGTAATTTTAATTGCTTTGTGCATACTGTGTAAGACTTGCAGAGCTAAGTGCAAGTCATCGTAAGAAACTGTGGAAGGATTTTTGGTGTAACTCGTGGAAAGAGGATCTAGTGAAGTGTGCAGATCTCCTTTCCTCTGTGGAGTAAGATATCAAGGCTTTGTGCATGTAGAATATTGACAGAAGACAATAAAGAGAAGAAGAATTGGTGGACGTATCCCTGGGGAGGGGGTGAACCATGTATATCCTGTGTTGTGGTTGCTTTGTGCATTTTGGATGTTCTCTTGTTTATGTGATTAAATGCTTAGGGCACTAATGTATGTTAGATGAATCTGATATGATATCTTAGTGTTGAATAATGTGAATGAATGATATATCTAACCTATGTTGATGTGATTAGTGTTTGATTATATTGGATCTATGTGAATACTGCACCCTTCTATTATTAGGGTTTATCTGCGTTGTAAGCTAAAGGAAAATATTGATGAAATGTAACTGCTAAATGCTTTGTTAAAGTGTTACAATCACATATATGTGTCCCAACTAAGGTTGCAGACATCGAAGTCCTGCAACCACCCCTGCCTCTACCTTGGGTGAGATTTCATATGCTTCACAGGTGTTTCCGAAAGGGTCGGTAGTTAGGGTTTTGTTGGTGCGCTATTGTAGCGTTGAACCATGGGTCTTCCCCTGTGCCAATAAATGGTTCTGTTGCTGGGACCGTAACTGTGATTACTAGGAACTAAAGAAAAGAGAAAGCTCCATGCATAGATCTGTTGCCCTAGTACACAGTATTCTACTTGACTTGTGAAGCTCTCTTCCAAGAAGAAGAGTCAGATCTAAAGAAAAGAGGTAAGACCTAAATGCTTTGTGCTTTGATAAATGTAAGAACAATGAAATTTTTTTATTGAAAAAGTAAGATAAGTGGAATTTTTTGTTTCAGAAGTATGGATCTAGGTATGTTTGATAAAAAAATTCCTAGATTGAAAAGTAGGGCACAACTAGATGAAAGAAGGTTTGATATGAGTAGATCTGACAAAAATAGTGAAAGATATTTTATTCCTATGCATCGAAATAATGTTTGGACTAACAAATGGATGTAGGATCCTAGAAAGAAATTTTTTCAGGTTAGCTACTATCCTAGTGCGTAGTATAGGAAAGGATGGGGATCCTTTCAAAGAAAAAAAAGACTAACCCTTTGTTACAGTTGCAGAATACCAGGACATCTTGCTAAGGAATGCCCTGGTAGAAGACCTAGTTGTCTTTGTTGTAAAGCTATGGATCATGAAGTTTTAGATTTCCCTAGAATGATTGCTAAGATTGACAAAATGACTATGAGACAAGAAAACCCCAAGGAAGGTTACGAAACTGAGACCATGGCAGAACCCCAGAAAGAATCAGAGAATGTATTACTACAAATTAAAGAAACCCTAAATGATCATAGAAATATCAACTTATCAGAGATCTTCAAAGAAAAAGAATGCATAGAAGCAAGAATAGGAGACTTTGACATTGATTGTGTTTTGAATGAAGAAGCACAGGTGAATATCATGATACAAAGAACTTGGGAAGCTTTAGGAAAGCCTTCTATGATTCCTTCACTGTGAAGAATAGGAATATTTAGAGGAAAGATGATAACCCTATGTGGAAGACTCACCCAGATATCTATGAGTGCTCATGGAACTTCGACAGAGGAAGATTTTGAGATTGATAAAATTATTGAGAACAACATGCCATTTGCTATATTACTAGGAAAACATTGGATTGAAAAGGATCAGGCCAGAAGAAAAGAAGAGGAAGTCTTAGAGAAGAAGAAGCAAGAATTAAAAGATTTTAGGACTAGGAGGATAGCACCCTTGAATGAAGAACAGGAGAAAAAATCAAAGATATGTAGAACCATAAACTTGGATGTCGAAGTTAAAATAACACAAGAAGACTCATAAAAGATTGAAGTACCTACCCCAGAGAGAGAAGACGTATTACTCTCTAAACCTACGAAAGAATCTCAAAAACACGAAGTTACTATGCCAAAAGGATATAAGAATCAGAATGAAAAGAGGAATACCGAGACAAAGATCACCGGAAATAAGGCTAGAAAACTCTGTAAGAAGAAAGAAAAGATCGAAAAGTTACAGAAGGTCCCAGAGGGGAATTTGAAGAGGAAAGGTTTGCAAGACTGGAACTTCGTCAGGATATCAGAACAACACAACATGGCACTTCACCATGGAGAAGTGATATAGCCATTGAAAGAATTATAACCATTATCTCGATGACCCGAATGGTTATAACAACAATAATGGCCTGAAGACTCACCATCAAACCATTGGGACCGCGCCGCAACAGATAGAACCGCATTGCTGAAGACCTCTCATTCGTTGGAGATATTTGTTACATCATGTCTACTTAGTTCGTCTACTGTTGCACTGAGAACACTTTTGTGAATTGTATCCAAGACAACTCATTGCTACCGCACTGTGTTTATTGAGATAAACACCTATTCCATTGAATTTCACACTCATTCATCCACTCGAGTTATCCGATTTAAGTGTGCATGTTGTATGAGCTTAGCACTGTAGATAAATCTGTTGAAGAAGTTCTCATCGATCGCATGGACAAGAAAGTAATGTTTGTAGGTATTCAAGCATCATCGACAAGAGGAGTACAAGCCTCTTCGTTGACAGCTCATGGATCTGGACCATCCTAACCGACATCAGAGAAGAGAACCAAGCACAAAGATGAACTAGCCAACGCGAATTTAATCTCAACCATCTTACTAGACTACATCTTTCCTCTAGTGAATGTGGTGAGTCGTGATAGTGTGCCGAGGGACTTTGATTACACCATGGTTACTGCATACCTCCCGAAGGGGATACATGCAGTTAGAAAAAAGCAGGATAATATCGTGACGTTGAAGTTCAACAACTTCAACCTAGGAGACCACAAGAACCATAGTATGCTTGGTCCTCACAAATACTTGACCAAGACAAAGGGGAAGAACTCGAAAATAATCCCCAGTCGTGGACTATGAACCTCACATAGTCCACCCTCTTGAATGTAATGAATATTCCACACTTTGGAAGGCACCAAGAGGTTAACATGTGTGTTAATCTCCTTCTCTTAGGTTACCATGGTGGCTACCTATGTCTAGACCAACACATAACATTCGATCCAACATTGATCCATAGGATCACCGGATTAAGCATGCAGGGACCCAACCCACAAGACTTCTACCCAGGAAAGGCTACAGATTGCACATTGACATTGAAGATCAAAGACACATATGTCGATGTAGAAAAGGGGACGTGAGGCTACAAGGTAGCTTCCATCTAGAATGGTGCAGTGCACCTGGCCTGCCAACTAATCATAGGAAAGATCATAAGAAATAAAAGACCGACACAAATCACAGGATTCGTTGTTGACCTCGCTGGGGAATGTGTAGAAGGACTCCAGATGAACTGGGCGAAGCACTTGGTCAACCAACTGGAATTATACTCCCGCAAATCTCAGGATCAGGGCTATGATTTCCACTTTAGCTGGCTCCTGATCCTCATCGCATTTACCTCTTGGGAGATGCCAGAAGGCACGACCTTCCTAGACATCGATCTGTTTAAGACGCTCGCTGCAAAGTTCACCTTGCTTTGGTACTCGAGATATATGGGAAAAAAGTTGCAGTCGAACGTGGTATTCCACATGTACTATCTCCAACTGAAGAAGGCCATCGAAGTTATCCCTCTCATGATGCCAAACGACCTGTACTGGTTTATACCTCTCATGAAGTTTCACACATATCGACACTTCATCCATATCATTGCATGAGAAGAACAGAATAAAGAGGAACTTCAATCATACTATAAGCTCACAGAGGAGGACCTTGAAGAGATAACCGGGGACTGTTCTGCATAGCTTCTCATCCCCACTGACCCTACAGAGATGTATGATCCTGAACTTGATAGCTCATAGGTTTCTCACAAAGAATATGACACACATAGAACCAACAGAAGAAAGAAGACTGAAGAAGTCCAAGATTTTATAAGCTCATCAAAATAAATTGCTTCAGTATCACCTGTCCGAGGGGGTCATGACGAATTAGAAGATACAAATGGCAGAGAAGATTAGCAGAATTAAGGCAAAGTAACACCGCCTAAGGATCCTGTTGATGAGGCTGATCCCTTGAAGAAAAGGAAGGTTTCCCCCATGAAACTCACTTCCCAAAAGAAATCCAGAGCCAACTTGACTAAGATGCAGACTATGCTCATTGTAGATGACTTCTACTTCATCATCGCAGTTGTAGCAGATGCCTCGTAGGACATCTTGAAGAAACATGAAGCCAAGTAGGAGGATATGTACGATAGAATCAAGGTTGAACTTAGAGGGGTACAAAAATCCCTTCAATCTAGCCATGCAGTATCCACTGTGACCCCACCATTAGAAGAACCAGATTTGGGAGATGAGCCTACCCAACTTCGTAGACTAGATGAAGCAACCAAAGCTTACTTTCATTGAGCACAAGTTGAGAAATACTGGGGCAAAACAACCCTGAAACAAGCCCAGGAAGAAATGGTAGAGCAATGTTGGGTTTCACAGAAGGAGAAGGAGGACCTTCAAGGCAAGTTTGAAGAAGAGAGGGCCCAGATCAAGTAAGAAAAAGAATAGTTTCTCACAGAACAACTTGGAGTCAAAGAAGCAGTCGATAGAGAACTTCATTCTATGATGAGCTTAGATCCAAAGGAAGAATATCGAGTGGAGCATCAAGTAGCACAACTCGTAGAAGATATCCAGCAGTGACAACAAATAATAGTAGACTTAGAGCTACAAACAATGCCAAGCACTTCGTCGGATGTACAAGATCAAAGAGAAGCAACTACTTGCACGGTTGAAAGAATCAAGGCCCTCGCCATGGAATGTAAACAACTAAGTGATCATAGTGCCTAGACTTATGAGCAACTCACTGAGGATTCTGAATTAATGGCACTAAAGTCACAACTCTAGGAGGAAAAGTAGCAAGAAGAAATAGTACAGGCACAGTTGAAGCCCCTGTTAGCCATTGAGAGGATGAAATGATCCCAAGAATAGCACACTACTCAACAACAGGTCCACACCATTTAGAACAAATTCATGGAAGTGACTCAAAGGATCCAACCAATATAGGATGAGGCTTGCAAACTATTTGCAGATATTGAAAGTCGAGGAGTAGAACTAGAGCAAGTTGTCACTACAGCTGAACAACTCTTAGATGGACCTGTCAATGAAGCAGTAATCCAAGAGTTTKTCAAATAGGAGGTTGTGGCACAACAACAGGTCGAAGTAGCTCAAGCCAATCTCGAGGCTTTCGAAGCAGAGCTACCTAGACCAGAGTGACTTAGRACAAGTCACATGTGAGTGTTGGGGGCTTGTTGGCCCTTGACCAAGTTTTGAGGATCCTTGGTCATGTTTGACCTACTTTTGGGACTTTGACAGGCTGTCAAAGGCAGAGMACAAGTTGAAGCGAAGATTGTAGGATCTCAACCCCTTTTTAGGGAATTTTGGGTTTTGGGCTTATGTAACGGGTATGGGGATGTCGACCCATGGGTTTACCCATGTTTAGGCCTGATTTTGTAATGTATAAATAGATGTMTAGGTGATGTAAGAAGGGGGACATCTATGTGATGCTAGGTGYTAAGTGAAAGTGGTAATTTTAATTGCTTTTTGCATACTGTGTAATACTTGCGGAGATAAGTGCAAGTTATCGTAAGAGATTGTGGAAGGCTTTGTGCTATAACTTAGGGAAGGAGGATCTAGCGAAGTATGAAGATCTCCTGTCCTCTATGGAGTAAGATCTCAAGGATTTGTGCATGTAGAATATTGACAGAAGACAATAAAGAGAAGAAGAATTGGTGGACGTAGCCCCATGGAGGGGGTGAACCACATATATCTTGTGTTTTTGTTGCTTTTTGCATTTTGGATGTTCTCTTGTTTATGTGATTAAATGCTTAGGGCGCTGATGTATGTTAGATGAATATGATATGATAGCTTAGTGATGAATAATGTGAATGAATGCTAGATATGACCTATGTTGATGTGCTTAGTGCTTGATTATATTGGATCTGTGTGAATACTACACCGTTCTGTTATTAGGGTTTATCTGCGTTGTAATCTAAAGGTGAATATTGATGAACTGTAACTAGTAAGTGTTCTATTGAAGTGTTACAATAACATATATGTGTCCCAGCTATGATTGCCGACATCGGAGTCCTACAACCACCCGTGCCTCTACCTCGGCTAAGACTTCATCTTCTTCGCAGATGTTGCCAAAAGGGTCGGTATTTAGGGTTTTGTTAGTGTGTTGTTGTAGCGTTGAACCCTGGGTCTAACCATGTTCCAACACTGCTTTACACCTCATCTCCTCAAACAATGGTGATCGCACAGTCCTGATCACCACTGTCTAGTCGAAACCCTCCAGATGGCCATCATTCACTCATAGTGCCATTTGAGCTCGTGCCAAGCATTGCACCAACTCACCATTGTCAGCATCCATGTCCTCCTACCGACGTTCCCCACAAAATTCCAACAAAGTGACAGGTGTCGAGTTGACTCAGGCCGGTCCTGATCCTGATGCAGATAATTAATGAAAGTGGGTGAGGTGGTTGAAACATTGTCTCCCTCCATAAATGGAAAGCTAGAAAATACTGGCAGATCAAGAGATCGCATCTGAAAAAGATCTACATGCGCAATCTGACAGAGGAGACATAGACCGACTAATCAGAAGCTCGCATCTGACAGATGAATGCAAGCACAGTTTGCATAGAAGGTTCAAACGTAAACCCTTGAAATCTTTGACTTGATCATGCCTCTGGAGGTTGTATGTTGTTCCGAGTATAAGTGTGCATTTTTTATATTTGTTTATGGTCGATGGTTGAGCAAGCCTCCTGTATTGTAAAGTTTTGATGAAGCTCTAGTTCTCTGGTTATGTAGCTTGATTTGAGACTTGTTGTTTAATGAAATTCATCTTTCTTCTTCGTCTTATTTTCCTTTGATACTCAAGTGTCCATGATTGAAGGATTTGCATGGATTGTTTTAAATGTATTATGATGTATGTTTGATTACACTGTTGTTATGATGTTCTTCAGTTTCCTAAAATTTTGAATTCAAGAGGATCTGGCATTTGAAGTTTTTCCTCCTTAGGCTATTGGAAGCCCTGATGTCCATAGCAGACCTATACATTCTCCTCACCAATTCTTCCTCCTATTCGCCTTTACTACAACTTACTGACTGAAGTTGATCAAGACCTCAATTTCTTAAGCATGATGGTCCAGTTTTCTGAGTTAAAACGATATCGCCTTGAGTCTGCGTCCATTTGACCTCTTTAAAATTATTCATTGCAACATATAAACTGATGGGTATTGGTCTTACCTTCCATGCAATCTGAGGGTGACTTCTAGTGCTAACAGAATCAATGCCAAGTAGGGAAGGGTATGGAATTGATTCAATTCATCCATGATCTTTATTACTTCAAAATATTCCTTCATCTTTACCCCCTCTATGTTCACCTTTCTTTGCTCCAATTGACCTATAGGGTAGATTCTGTACTAATTGGCCAATCAAAGTTGGATGGGATACTACAACAAATTCAGTTTACCCCTCAATTCTCATTACTTATTTAGTAGGATTTTTACGTTAGAACCTATATCCAACTTGACCCTATCCATATGATAACTTCTAAGTTTATCTCTCATCTTGAACTCTCTTCTGGTGCACTTCTTCTTTCTAACTTGGAACACATCCATTTCTAATAGGGGGGTTTATATATATTTATCTCTCCCTTTTTCCCCCATGTAGGTTGCTAAAATATGTGTCAAATTTCATGGAGCATCATTGTCACTTAACAATCTTAAACAACAATGTAATAATTTGATTACTTGATCCTCAATTTATTTTTCATGACCTAGGTCATGCAATGTTTCTTCTCGCACTGTGTGCTTCAGCTCTTCATGTACATGTTCCTCTATTTCCATTTTTTTGATTTATCACAACTCTTATCTTCTATGAACTTCTTCTAGTGACCTTTGCATCACACATTGGATTTCCTCATGCATATGAGATTCCTCCAAAGACCTTTGTGTGACATGTTTCAATTCTTCACAGGATTAGGCCTCTTCCAACGACCTCTATGTCACTCACTATAATTTCTCATAGATATGGGACTCTTCAAGCGACCTTTGTGTCCTGTGTTGCATCTTTTCTCATGCTCTTTCTTCTTCTATATCCCTTCGTGTGTTGCACAATAACTGCTTCTACTGAACAACATCATGTTGAAATATTGTGTAACTGCAAAGAATATTCTTATCCCCTTTTGTGGATAAAGTAAAAGATAAAATATATATATTATATGGACAAGTCGGCCCTATTGTGACTAGATAAGTCAAATGAAATTAGAAAGATAAAGTGGACAGGTCGGCCTTGACCTAATTATTGTGGGGGAACAACTTGTATTTATAAGAGGCCTAAATCCTCATTTGTACACACACTCATCAAGCTCTCTCTATCAAGTGCACAATTTTGAGAGTGACGCGGTTACAAGGAGAAGCGATGCAGCTACAAGGAAGAGTATCTCAGTAAAGGTGAAGTTTATCTTGGTGAAGGACTATCTTGGTCTAAGTGGTGTGTTACTCTATTCTAGTTAGGGTTTCTGGTGGATCTTCTGTTTGGTGAGATCTCTCTTGTGAGAGACACTGTACTTGGTTATTGAATATATATTAAAGAAGTTTTTCTAGGTTTTCTTCCCCTTGAGGGTTTCCTAGGATAAATGCTTGTGTACTCTTGTGATTGTTTTTCTCTCAGTGATCCTCTCTATGATATGGTTATCTAGTAAATTGAAAAGAAACCTAATAATAGACGAAACTTTAACATGGTATTAGAGCTAAACTAAAGAAAACATATTTCACAGGAAAAAGAAAAAACATCATTGTTTTCGTACAAGAAAATTAGGGCTTTTTATTAAAGAGGAATTTCAACCCAAAGATCATCTAGAAAAGTGCACCCTATCCTAAGGAACTCATTGGCACTTTCAATGCACCTTTTCAGTGGATATAACTCCCGAAAAGGGAAACGCTAGTTTTCACCAATACCAGAAGTACCAGAAAACCAGAAGTACCAGGAAACCAGAAGTACCAGAAAACTAGAAGTACCAGAAAACAAGAAGCGCTAGTTTATAAATTTGTTGGTCTAGTTTCAAGGGCCAGAAACTGAAATTTTTAGAGATTGACTATACCATCATACTCACCTTAGTCCAACACATTTTTGGTGAGTTTAGTTTTTAGATCAAAGAAATTTGATTTTTCTGTTATTTCTATAGCCCGAAGGGCTAGGGTTTATACTGCAAGAAAGAATGGCTACCAGTATGAGGGTAGATGACAGGCTGGAAGGATCTAGAAACTTCAGATCTTGGAAGCATAGGTTGTAGATAATTCTAGACGAGAATGATCTCCTAGAACATGTTATAGTGGGTGTACTAGAACTAGAGAAAGAAGAGAAAAAAACCAAGCATAAGAAGAATGAAAAGAAAGAAAAGAGAATCGTGTCACATTCAGTAAAGGATCACTTGATCCCTCATATATCTGAACTACAAACAATAAGGAAAATGTATGAGGCACTCAGCAGGTTATATGAAATAAAAGATAATAGCTAGAATTTTGCCTTCAAAAATTAGCTTCATAATATGAAGATGGAAAACTCAGAATCTGTCTCATCCTATCTTATGAGAGTTTCTCATATTAGAGATTAGCTTGTAGCTACTGGAGATGTCATTAGTGATAAATATCTTGTAACCAAAAACCTAAATGGGTTTCCAACATTTTGGATTCCTTTTGTACAAGGAGTGTGTGCAAGAAGCAAGTTACGCAAGTTTGATAAGTTATGGGTAGATTACACACACAGAGAATCTAGACTTACAGACCAACATAAGAGATTAATTGTTGATGAAGAGAAAGCTATTACAATTCAAAATAATAGAATAAGTTCTTTCAGGAAAAACAATAAAGAAGATAACTCCATAAGAGTTCCAGATAAGAAGAAAGATGTCTCAAATATCAGATGTTACAACTGTCAAAAGTTGGGACACTTTTCCTATGACTATCCTCAAGAAAAAGGGAAAAGAAAGCATCAATCACATGTGGTAGAGGAAGTTGAATCTACTCCCTCAAATAAATACTTAGTAGAAATTGAGATTATGTACTTTAAGTTGAAGATAGTTGATCTAAAGAAAGATAGCAAATGGTGGAGTCTGTGGAGCCTCCCCAAACAAAAAAAAAGATAAGTATTCATGTTTATTTTTAGTATCTTGTTTACTTTAATACATTATAATTACAAGTTAGGTTTTTGTGAGAATGTTAATTAACCTCTTTTTATTTCAGGGTCTATGCAGATTTATGAAGGAAATATCAAAGAAGAGGATAAATAAAGAGATAAAACATTTATTTCAGAAAGCATACTGTAAGTAAGTTTACAGGTCTTGGAAGAAAGAACTTATTCCTTGACTTGTAGAAGTTAGAAAACATGAGAAGGACTTATGATACAGAGATAGTTAGTAAGAACCAAACAGTATCAAGTATTCATATAGGAGAAGGAGGCTCCTAAAGATGTAGAACAAAAATGTTCAAGATGAAGAGAAATATGGATACTCAGATATAGTTGATGAGATGAAGGTAACTACAGATTGCTCCAGTACCATTCTTATAGATGCAGAGGGAGCAGGTTGATCTAGTATGAATTCAGAAAGAAAGAAATGTTCGAACTCAAGAAGGAACCTAGGATATTACAAAAGAGAACTTCAAGGACGATGAGTATCAGGGGTTACACAATTAAAAAAGATCATAGTTTGGTGCAAGAGGGAGATATGTCTCCTAGTTCGAAATGGAGGATCGTGATTTGGTGCAGATTGGTTCAGTAGATGAATCATGCCTAGCCGATGGATAGCATGGTATTATACCATGGAAATATTTTGGACCACAAGATATTTTTTCAGATCCCACAGGTAGACCTTCATAGATAAGGAAAAGAGAAGACACTTTCATAGAGAAGAAAGAGACCTTTGTAAAGAAGGAAGATACCTTCGTAGAGAAGGAGAATGAGAATTTTTCCAAGGTTGGCCTCTATCCAAGTATTGATTTTTGGATACTATAGGGACATGATAGAATACCCTCATAGAGAGAGGTGTGTGAACACCCTCGTAGAGAGGACTGTGGATGTTTCTCCAAGGAGTAGCGGGCAGATACTCTCCTCTAGCCAAGTATTGCGTAGCCTGGAACACAAACCTTGACCATGTGGAATGGTTAGTTGGATCTTGAGATTTGTATCGTGATCCTGCGTGGATCATGGAAAGGGAATCTAGTCTTTCCCAGGCTAGCATATTAGCTTCTCTAGTTCATGTGGGATGACTAGGAGAGAAGCTATGGTAGTAGTCCTCCCCAGTGGATGGGTGATATAGACGACTACAAGAGAAGGGAGAACATAAAAGGAATGACAAAACTCGTAGAATATCTTCTGTGCGAAGATAAGAAAGAGTATTTTATACGTGAAGATGAAACAAAGAAAGAATATATTCTATGCGAAGATAAAGAGAACAAAAATTATTTAATATGGATTAATGGAGAACCAGTCAGTGATCATGATGCCAGATGACCAAGTGGAATATATTGATGCCTCCTTGACGATGTTTCCCAGTTGATGATGTTACCCAGTTGATGATTCCCAGTTGATGATGTTATCTAGTTGATGTTGTTTTCCAGTTGATGATGATTATCTAGTTGATGATATTGCCCAAGTGATATTGTTCAGTTGATGATGACATCCAGTGACCTGTGAAAAGATAAAGAATATTCTTTTTGTTAAGAGGGAGTGTTGAAATATTGTGTAATTGCAAAGAATATTTTTATCCCCTTTTGTAGATAAAGTAAAAGATAAAATATATATATTGTATTGACAAGTCGACCCTATTAT
>ML819951.1:136322-146528 GCA_009831015.1 Picea engelmannii | reverse complement strand
AACCTCTACATCAAGGTAAGTGAAGGTAATATTTTATTAATTGAAGTTTATGTTGATGATATTATTTTTGGTAGTGATGATGACAGGTTAAGCCAGAAATTTGCAAAAGATATGCAGAATGCATTTGAAATGTCATTACTTGGAGAACTATCCTTCTTTTTGGGACTTCAGATACGTCAAAGCAATCAAGGAATATTTATTTCTCAAACCAAGTATATCAGAGAAATTCTAAAGAGGTTTGGAATGGAAGATTGCAAACTAGTTATCACTCCCATGCAAACCAGTTTCAAGTTGAGAAAAGATGATGATTCGAAGTCTATAGATCAGAGGCAATACATGTCAATGATTGGAAACCTACTATATGTGACAGCATCCAGACCAGATGTAATGCAGGAAGTTGGACAAGTGGAACGATTTCAAGCAGCACCAAAGGAGTCACATGTGTTAGCAGTGAAGAGGATTTCAGATATCTCAAAGGAACAAAAGAATTTGGATTATGGTACCCAAAAGGAAATGATTTATCACTTATTCCCTAAATAGATGCAGACTGGGCAAGTTGTATTGATGACTGACGAAGAACTAGTGGAGCAACGTTCTACTTGGGTGAGTGTTTAGTATCATGGCTAAGAAAGAAAAAATCATCAATATATTTATCTACAATCGAGGAAGAGTATATTGCAGCAACATCATGTTGTACATAGGTTCTTTGGATGAAACAAACTCTGACAGATATACAGGTTAGTATGGTGAGCCCATTCCAATCTATTTTGATAATATAAGAACCATCAGTATCTCGAAGAACCCGGTGATGCACTCCAAGACGAATCACATTCCATTAAAGTATCACATTCTATGGGAGCAGGTTGCAGAAAAGAACATCAGAGTTGAGTATGTGGGCACAAAATAACAAGTGGCAGACATCTTCACAAAACCACTTCCACAAGAATCCTTTGAATATCTTCGCCAGAGACTTGGAGTTATTTCTACTCCAAAATGAATGATTTTTGAATGCTTATCTTATATGTCTTAGATTTACACAAGGAAGCACCATAAGAGGACAGTTCAATCAGGGGGAGAAACCCCGTATGGAAAGATACCTTTTCCATTGATGACAAAAGGGGAGATATTTATCAGATGCAGAGGATAGAGGTAGAGGGCATGGTTCCAGGGGGAGATATTTATCATATGCAGAGGACAGAGGCAGAGGACAAAGGAATGGTTCTAGGGGGAGAGTATTTATCAGATACAGAGGACAGAGGCATGGTTCCAGGAGGAGCATGATTCATATGATTTCAATATTGCATCAGAGTGTTGATTAAGGTTGGTTGTCATTAATGTCAAACCTTGAAGAAAACCCCATAGAAAAAAGGTTGGATAATGGACCCAAGATTGTTTGATGTAAATATGAATCGTTATTGTCTTGTCATGGTTGATAACAAGTAGAAATGGATGAACTCCAAAGTGTTCCCCTTATGGTGAAATCCCTCATGGGAAGATGATTTGCGGATTGAGTTATCTTAGAAGTATGGTTAGAGAACCCATGCTTATTTGTGGAGTAATGAGATGAATGACAGTGAATTTTTCAGTGAAACTATCCTAGATGGATAGTGATTTTCATGCCATTTTCGGTGGTATGTGGAACGTCACATAACTCCTCACGGTTAGAGAGTTATGGCCATGAGAAGTTGAAGAACCCAGGTTTGGGTAATGGACCCAAGTTTGTTTGATGGATAAAAGTATGCATTTTGATATATTTTCAGGTAATACTATTCTATATGGATAGTACATGTCATTCCATTTCTGGTGGTATGGGGAACGTCACATAATGCCTCACGGTTTGAGAGTTATGGCCTTACGAAGTTGGAGGACCCTCATATGTCATCTAGAAGCCCCAAAAGGTCAAGGTAGTCAAAGTGGTTTAAGAGTTTTTAAAGGTAAATAATAAAGTGAAGTGATGCATTCACTATAATACAAAATTATTTAAATAATAAATTTAATGGAGAAATTATAAGTGGGTTAACCCTAAAATAAGGAAAGTGGGCAAAGTGACCTAGAAGATGTTTTTAAGGAAGCTACTTGGAGAGTATAAATAAGAGGCAAGGCTCTCTAATTTAAATAACACTTGATAATATTGAATACCTATAGGTTTATAAGGTAACCAAAGGATATCTAAGACTAATTTCTGAGGAAAGTGAAGAAAAGAAGGTCGGAATTCAAGGAAGGATAAATTCTTTTGATGATGCTTTCTAAGGTATGTTTTTTTCAGGTCATCTCACCATTTTCGCAATAACATTTTTTCTAGATTGATTCAGACATTGAAATTTCTATTCCATTGAGAAAACATATCCAATTATCTGTGGTAAAAAAATCATCTTGTGGGTCATTGTATTTTTTTCAGTTAAACTCCGTGGCAAATAGGGTTTGTGGCTAGTCCTGAAACTAGTCAAAAACAGGCGTTTCGGGTAAAAACATCATAAATTATTCATAACAGATAAAAATTCAGTAATACCAAATGTGTTTGTTAGATTACAGTTTTTATTATGTGGTGTAACATTTTCAGATCAATTCAACAAATATTCCGTGCGGGGAACGCTTTACAAGGTCACTATCTAGAATAAGCCAGAATTCAAAAAGGCGTGCCATTTTTCCCATAACTCCTTTTCTGAGAGGTTCCAAGTAGTGAAACCTAGAGGAATTGAATACAAAACACTAAAGAAAATTATTTATCAGTTTCAGATCTTTATTCATTACAGGTACAAAGTTATGATTATTTCAAGTTAGGTTTGTTGACTAATCAAAAACTAGTATTGTGAGTCTAAAGAAACGTTTGATGAAAATGCTAGTCTTTTGTTGTTAAAGTTAAGGAAGGTTTGTAGGTATGTGATCATATACACAAGGTCTATTACAAAGTTACAAATCATATTTGGATGATGAAATTGATGAGGGATTTTAGTTGAGGTACACGTTGGGTACATGCTTGAGACAAGTAGTTGATGAGTTGGCACATACATTAGGTGTATAGTTGATGATGTTGGTACATATTGATGAGTCGTAGTTGATGAGTATTTTACACATGATTGGTACATACTTGGTACATGTTTTTTTTCACTTGTTTATGGTACAGGTTGATTACGGATTGTTTGGTATAGGTTGGTGCATGGTTGATGCATTTGTTTATGGTACAGGTTGATTACAAGTTGAGGTACAGGTTGATGCATGGTTCATGTTTATAGGTACATGTTTACATTGGTATATCTCACCATGATTGTGTGATAGTGTTTCCATCATTCTACTTTTACTTCGGGGTGGTTGGACGGGGCAAGGAAAGGTGGTTTTAGCCACCTTTCGGTTGTAGTCGGAGAACATATGGGGTTGTAGCCTCTTTCTGGTTGTAGCAAGAGAATTGGGGATTTGGAGCTTCCCTCAGGTTGTAGCCTGAGAAACTAGGGGGTTGGAGCCTCCTTCCAGTTGTAGCTAGAAAACAAATGAAGTTGGTGCTTCCAATGAATGTAATTCTTCAAGACATATAAGATAAAGCATTCTGTGTTTTTCTCCCAATTTGGGTTTCCACATAAAACACTAGTGTACTGTGTATTTATGTGATTGTTCATTTCTTATTTCTCATTATTTGATAATAACTCTACATTGATATAACACTTGGATTATTTGGAGAAAAATGATTATAATTATGCTATTACAGATTCACCCCCCCTCTCAGTAATCCAACAAATAACACAACATCAATCACAAAGAACAACAAGGTATACGTCGTTCACCTTCTCAGTAGGGCTACGTACACAAAACTGTGTTTGTTGATATATTAGATGAAAACATACAGTTCTATCTACACACTTAGCTTGCATATCGCTCTCTCTTTCTCTTCCTTTTTCCCTCCCCTGCTCACCCAGTTGCAGGATTGATCTTTGCACCCAGCTTAAGATCTTACAATATAGTCTCAATACTGTTCTCTACAAAAATAATAACAATGAACAACTACAACCATAGTATCAATGAACCAACCTAGAACTAACTCTCCCAGGTCTTCTAGACCTTTATATATACATTACATAGCAAAGTCTAGGTGTCAAAACCCTAGATCCAAAACCCTAGGTCCACTTGACCCACGTTTTCAGGGCTTCGCCAGCCTGTCTTTCCTTCTTTTCCATGAGGTGATCCAAAGAAGTCATTGATGTCTTCTTTGACTTGTTGAGTTTTCCATAATCCATCTTCTTTGTTTCCTTGTCTTCCTCGGTCTTCTCTTCCAATGACTAGATTTTCCTTTCTTTTCTACTTCTTTTCACACTTCAACCCCTCCTCAATTTATTTTCCTTCCGCACAGTTCATACTTCACCTTTCTTCATTAATCTTCAATTACTTACATATCCAAAGGCCAACAGGCCCCCAACACTCACATGTGACGCGTCCCGAGTCACTGCAATATTTAACCTTCTGTTTTACTTCGACTACAGACTAGACGAAGCAGCCTATGCTTTCTTCTCTATCCCTCCCTATTGTGTGTAGACTATATTTTTTGTTTTTGGCACCTAGTTTCAACTGCAACTGGTACCTAGACACTTCTTCCTTGTGCTTTTACTGAGGGTTGTGGGGCAACTAGTTGTCATAATACAATTTCAACTGGCTCCCATTTACCAAACCTTATTTCCATTCTCCATTAAGGGTCTTCAATTGTGAAGCTTCTCCTTCTATAACATAGGCAACTTCAAATGGCCCTAGCCAATGTGTCCTAAACTTCCCTGGATGCTTCATGAACTTTCTATCATATAAAAGTCCCAAATCACCTTTCTTGAATGCCTTCCTCTTGATGTGTTTGTCATAGTAATCCTTTTCTCTTTCTTTTTGTACCTGCTGATGAAATGATACAATAAACCTATGTTCTTCCAATTCCAGCAACTGCGCAAGCATGTCTTGAACAACACCGATGTCATAAATACTTATAAATGTTGCAATTCTTAAACTAGGAACCACATATTCCATAGGTACCATTTCTTCCAAGCCATATACCAACTTAAATGGGGTCTGTGTTGTTAACTTCTTTCACATAGTTCTGTAGACCCACAATACTGCTGAAATTCTTAAATCCCAATCATCTTTGTTAACACTGCAAATCTTGGTCAGCATTGTCTCCAAGATCTTATTGAAAGCTATGACTGTACCATTCTCATATGGGTGGTATGGAGTACTCTTCTGATGGTGAACTTCAAATTCCTGAGCCAAGGCTTCAATGTTTTTGTTGATGAAGTGTGTTCCTTGATCACTCATGAGGATCTTTGGGCATCCAAATCTGGTGATAATATCCTCAAATATGAACTGCGCAACTGTAGTTGCATTATAGTCTTTAACTTCTCTTGCTTTTTCCCATCTAGTTAAATACTCTATCACAGTGATAATGTATCAAGCTCCTGTGCACCTTCCCGGTGGGTTAATAGGTCCCACAAATTCAATGGACTATTTCTTGAATACTTGTAATGTTAATTGCGGTGCCAAAGGCATATCATCCCTTTTAGAAGGATTTCCTACTCTTTGACATACATCACAGGCTCTATAGTATTCCTTAGCATCCTTGTGTAAAGTAGGCCACTAGAGGCCAGCTCTAAGAATCTTTTTCATTGTTTCTTTCCCTGCATAATGTCCTCTTGTGATGCCTCTGTGTACTTCTGCAAGAATCAATGGCCTTTTGCCTCTATAACACATCTCCTCAAGATCTCATCTGGTCCCATATTATAAAAAATTCTAGCTATGTGTCCAACTGTTTCTTTTGAATGACTGTGTACTCACAGGGTTCCATTCCTATGGATAGGAACTGAACTATATTGGTGAAGTGATCATCAACTTTCCTGATAGATAGCAATTGTGCATTTGGTAGTGTGTCCTCCAAACTGGTAGGTTCCTCTCCATGTTCTAACCTGGATAAGTGACCAGGTCCTTTATTCATTCTTCCTAGCTTGACCACAATTTCAAAGTCATATTCTTGGAATAATAGTATCCATATGCATATTCTTCCCCCCAACACAGGATTGTTGACTAAGTATTTTAATGCAGAATGGTCAGTGAACATATTAAAATGTCCTCCCAACAAATAGTTTCTGAATTTTTGCAACGCATAAACCATAACCAAGCCTTCTCTTTCAGTCGTAGTGTAGTTCCTTTCATCTTTAGAAATCTTCCTGCTAGAAAAGGCTATGGGGTGGTCAATGTCTTTTGAACCTAGCTTTTCTAAAACTACTCCTAATGCAATGGATGAGGCATCGAAATGAACATTGAACTCCTTACTCCAATCTGGAAAAACTAAGATTGGCACAGTAACTATTTTCTGTTTGAGAGTGTCGAAGCTCTATTGGCATTCTTCTGTGCATTGGAACTTACCGTCTTTATTTAATAGCTTCTCCATAGGTGTTGTTATATGTGCATAACCTTTAATGAAATTTTTGTAGTATCTAGTATGCCCAATGTAGTGCGCAACTGCCTAACCAAAGTGGGAGGAGGTAGATCAACAATGATGGCAATCTTGGAAGGATCCACCAATAATCCCTTCTTACACACAATGTTCCCAAGGAACACTCCAAAGGGTGAAAAGAAAATACACTTTTTCAAATACAGGGAAATCTGACATTTCCTACAATTATCTAACATCAATATCAAACATTCAATGTGGTCTTTCATTAGTCTAAAGACAATCCAATCATCAAAATATGCTTCCAAGAACTTGTGTAGAAATTCCTTAAATTCTTCGACCACCACCCTGGAAAATATGGTTGGTGCATTCTTTAAGCCAAAAGGCATCACAGTTTACTGAAGCAAACCCCATTCTGTTGAAAATGTGGTCTTATGTCGATCTTCCTTAGCAATCATGATCTGGTGATAACCTGAAAATCCATCTGTGAATGAGTAGACCTCTTGTCCTCCTACATTATCTAGAACTTCATCAGTAAAGGGTGTAGGGAATGGATCATGTAGGCATGCATGGTTCAGTTTCCTTAGATTTACAAAAATTCTAATCTCTCCCATCTTCTTATCTTGGGCCACCATAGGGCTAATCCATTCAGATTCTTCAACAGGCTCTATGATTCCTGCTTCCATCATTCTATCCAATTCAATCCTAACTTTCTGCTTGTATTTGGGATTCAGTTTGTTAGGTATCTGCTTGTTAGGTCTTTCATCTGGTCTTAGAGGGATCTTCATTTCTCCCATGGGTCCTTTAATTCCCTTCATATCAGTGAATTTGGTTGCAAACAAGTCCTAATATTCATGTAGTATCTCTGTGATCTTACTAATAGTGGCATCATCCCAATAGTCTCTCACATTTGATAATTTCGGTGTTTTCTCTGTTCCAATATTAACTTTCTTAATTTTTATAGGTTGTCCAACAAAGGGTAATTCAATCCCATGCCCTTATATGTCTCTATGACCTTCAGTTTCTACAATGTTTACATCTATAGGTTCATCATCCTCATCGGCATTAATATTATAGCAATCGTGTAAGTGTTGAAGAGGCGTAGTCCATTCATCTCCTTCTTGGGTAAAAGGGAGGTTGGGTGCCTCCTCAAATACCTTTTTTCATAAACTTTGTAAAGCCTGATCTACTATAGGGTACTGGATTTCAAATAAGAAGGTATATATAAAGTTCTGAGTCATTCCATACTAGTATGTAGTGATGAGGCACATTTCTGCATGAAGATACCAGTTGATAGGCGTAGTATCCAAGGTGTTAATGAACTTATGCACCCACTTTTCTGTAGGGATGTTTCTCCACGCCTATTCACAACTTCTCATGTGGTCCTTAGGAAAAATATAGCCTATGTAATGAACTTCTCATCCTTCATCTTGGTCTGAAAAGAGTACTGTCACTAAGGTGCGACACTGTTTCCACTTCGTGATGTTCCTCTTGTGTGCTCCACACCATCTAGTTGGTGTGGCTTCCAAGGATTCATCCAATGTTGTTGGTATTTTACTTAACTATGCTCTTCCTACTGTATTCATTTTTTACCCAAGCTTCATACCTTTAAAGGTACCAACAAAGCCTAAAACTATTGGCCCTTCTGGTAAACCAGAAGGCAACATAGTACATAAAATGCACTGCACAGTCTCACCCGAGATAGATTTAAATGGGTGGCTACAAGACTCAGGTGTTTACAACCTAGAATTGAGTATGAGCTATGGGTTATGTATTCTAAACCATTTATTATAACTAGCATTACCAACTACTGTTATTATCTTTTATATTTTGACCTCCAAGGCATCTATTCTTGAAATCCCAACAACATTTAACCAAGAAATATAATAACTCATTCATTCATTACACACAGTGTTTAACTACTAAAAGTATGACAAAGATATGCATGCATTCATTACATTACTCAAGTATTACCATGGTTCACCCTCTTCTGGGCTACGTCCACAAATATTTGGCTCTTGTCTCTTTTATTATGATAGGTTTGCAATTCTCACATTGTGCACTTACAACTCTCCTCAAATAGGTAAGATCTATATGAGGAAAACTAGATCGCACTAGGCTCTTTAGCCTGTGATCTAATCCTTAATATCTACCTTCCCTCCTCCACTCTGGTTTAGCTGCTTCACAAAAACAATTCAACAACATTACATACCACATCAATCTCTACAAAAGTAGTGAATCCAACCTCTCTATGATACTTGCATATCTATATTTATATCTATCTGGATCTTCAGCCATTTATACAAAACCTTACAAAAAACCTAACCTTACTTTCGTTAGGTCTTCCTTCTCTGCATGTGTGAATTGCTTCCTTCCAGCTGTCGCCTCCTTATTGCATGCGCACGTGTTGTTCTTCTTACCAATTGTCACTTTCCTCATGCATGCTTTCTTTCCCACGATTGATCTTCCAACTGTCATTCTTCTTTGTGCACGCCTTATTTCCCACTTCGTCCTACTGCCAATAGGCCCCCAACACTAACATGTGACTCGTCTCGAGTCACCTAATCTTTCTGAGATGCCTCGATCTCCTCGGTGATCATCTGGAATTTTTCTCCCAGTTCTGTTGCTTTTATCAGTCCCTGCATGGTCTTCTCCTTAATGGTATCCACTACATAAACTGCCACTTCATTGCTCAGTAATCCTCCACATTCTACCTGTCTCTGTGCCATCTATGTTCTCTCTACTTCTTCCTGTACGAGTAATTCTGCTACCCGTTCCTATAATGGTTCTATTTGAGCCTGATGCTCCTTTTTCTGTGTTTGCGTAGTGATAAATTCTATCTGCATCTTCTTCATCTCTTGCATCCACTTGAAGCGTTGTGGGATTGGTATGGTATTTTTCTTCTATTTAAGTTCTTGGATCGCTACATTGATCCTTTCCCCTTCCTTGTCCTAGCATTGAACCCGTGGATCCTCCTCCAATGTTGTATAATGTTCCACTGCTTTATCGAGCAAGTTAGTGACCATGCTAACCTATTTCTCCATCTCATGTACTTGCACTATTTCTTCTTGTCTCCTTTTCTCCTTTACTGTCAGTGGAGTTGTGGGTGTGACCTATTCTCAGAGATCCTCTATCTCCTTCTGGTATCGAGAAATTGCTTATGCAATCTGGTCAATCTTTTCTGTGGTTGGGAATTTGTTTCCTTGCGCAGTGCTTCGAAGTTTTCCAAAAATTTCTCCCACTCTTCATTCCAATTTGTTCCTATGTTCTGTCTCCTTCTGAGTTTCAGATTTGGCCTGTTCAAAATATTTTTCCAGTGCTTCCCGCTTCTTTGTTTCTTTTTGTAGATCGACTAAGTTTTTATGTGCCTGAGACAGTATCTCGTGGTTGACTCTAAGCTACAATTTGTATAGTTCCCTTGATGGCATACGTGTTAAGACCAATTGGATGTGATCCAAGTCCTTCAGTGGTGTTTGTCCCATGATTTCATCCATTCATAGCATGCTCGGTTTTATGTAGAACATTGCATGTGCGTGTGGCATTAGGAGGAGTGGGTCTCATTCTTCTACCTCCATTATTTTGTTGGTCTGTGTTGTTGGCGACTCTATGCCTCTGTTGCTACTTTCTCTCTAGGCCTCCTCGAATGTCCTAAGGAGCTATCCCATTTTTCTCAGATCTTTTTGCAATTTATCCTAGTGATGTAAAGCGTGATTGAAGTCTTCTACTAGACAATACTGGACCATTCTAGTGATCATTTATCCATCATCCTTCGTGATCGTATAGTTGGATGATGC
>ML819951.1:65234-98709 GCA_009831015.1 Picea engelmannii | reverse complement strand
AGGCTTTGACTGAGAATCAAACAGGAAAGAGGATAAAGGCAGTAAGGTCTGATAGAGGAGGAGAGTTCAGTTCTGGAAACTTCAAAGAATTCTATGACAAAAATGGGATCAAAAGAGAGTACACAATTCCAAAGACTCCACAGAAAAATGGAGTTGTTGAGAGGAAGAATAGGTCCATGCAACAAATGGAAAGATCAATGATGAATGAAAAGAACATACCTCAGACATATTGGGTGGAAGCAATTCATAGAGTTGTTCATATTCTTAACAAAGATCATCTCAGACCACACAGTGACAAGACCCCTTATGAACTTTGGTTTGGAAGACCTGCTTCAATCAAACATTTTAAAGTTTTCGGAAGCACATTTTAAAGTTTTCGGAAGAATGATCCCACGATATCAGGGAATCCAGTACAAGGATAACCATTCGAATGCCAACCCATTCTTCTAGAAGATTCCCTTCTAGAAACATTGAGAATTCATATTTTTCCATGCTTTAGGAAGAGTTCGCACCCTGGCTATTCAACACAGTGTGAGAAGTTCACACCCTGGATTAAAGCAGCCTGCGAGAATGGGTCATTTTCGCACCCAAATATACTAGCAGCCTGCGAACCTTCTTCAAAAATGAGTTTTCTGGGAAGAGATGAAAGTAACTTTTCTCAGGAGAAAGTTCTTATGAAGATCCTGAGTACACCATCATAAATACATAATCATGACGACCAAAATCATGGGTAACAGTGATGATGTATTTTTCCCCTGCTCTTTTGTATGGTGGGTTAATTGGTCCCACAAAATCTATTGACCACTTGTCAAATGCCTGGAATTTCACTTGCGGTCGTAATGACATATTGTCCCTTCTATTGGGTTTTCCTACCCTTTGACAGACATCGCATCTTTGACAATACTCTTTCGAGTCTCTGTGAATTGTTGGCCACCACAATCCTACGCGGAGTACATTCTGTGCGATAGCTTTTCCTGCATAGTTCCCTCCTGCTAATCCCTCATGGGCTTCAGCTAAAATTCTCATTCATTCATTCTCTAGCATGTACCTTTGTAAAATTCTATCTTCGCCCATGTTATATAGATGTCTTGTGATTAGTTGATAGTCTGCTAGCCGAACTACCAAGTTATTCTTCTACATGGTGGTATATTCTTGCGGCGCGGTACCTATGCGCAAGTGTTAGATGATCTTTGTGAAGTAGTCATCAACAATCTATACTGAGAATAACTAGGCATACATAAAGTTGTCTTCTAAGTTCATGGGTTCTTCTCCATTTGTGATCCGTGATAGGTGGTCAGGTCCTGCATTCAGTTTTCCTGGTTTGACTATTACTTCGAATTCAAATTCTTGAAATAACAATAGCCATTGATAGATTATCCCCCCCAACACTGGCTTGTTGACTGGGTATTTCAGGTCTGAGTGAACTGTAAACATCTTAAATCATTTTCCCAATAGGTAGTGTATGAACTTTTGTAGTGCATAAACCATAGCTAGGCCTCCTCTTTCCATCGTGTTATAGTTATGTTCTAAATCTGATAATTTTTCTTCTTGCGAATTTTATTGGGTGATCCAAGTCTCCTGCTCCTAGCTGCACTAAGATAGCTCCAAGTGCTATCATTGATGCATCTACATGCACATGGAATGTCTTTCCCCAATCTGGAAATACTAATATTGGTGCAGTGACCATATTTTCCTTCAGAGTATCCAGACCATGTTGGCACTCGTCATTCTATTGGTACTTTGTATTCTTCCTTAATAGTTTTTCCATTGGTGTTGTGATATGCTCATATCCTTTGATGAATTTCCTATAGTATCCTGTGTGTCCTAACGTCTCTCGTATTTGACGGACTATTTTTGGGGCTGGTAAATTAACGATGACTGCGATCTTTTCTAGATCGACCATAATCCCTTGTTTGCATACTATATGGCCCAATAGTATCCCAAATGGTGTTCCAAATATAAATTTCTTTATGTTTAGTGATATCTGACATTGTCTACATCGTTCTAGCATCAAGCATAGAACTTCCACATGGTTTTTCAATAGACTATAGATTGTTCAGTCATCTAGGTATACTTCGAGAAACTGATGGATGAATTCTTTAAATGTTGTGATAACCTCTCTGGAGAATATTGTTGGTGCATTCTTCAGTCTAAATGGCATGAATTTATATTAGTAAGATCCCCATTCCATTGCGAACATAGTCTTGTATCTGTCCTCCTGTGCTATCTTAATATGACAGTAGCCTGAAAATCCATCAGTGAATGAGTAAGCTTCATGTCCCCCCACATTCTCTAACACTTCATCCATGAACGGTGTAGGGAATGGATCATGTAGGCATGCATCATTCAATTTCCTCAAGTCAACGCATATCCCAATGCCTCTTCCTTGTTTCTTGTCATGTACGACCATCAGGCTTATCCATTCTGATTCCTCGACTGGTTCAATTATGCCAGCTTTGAGCATCCGATCAATCTCCTCTTTGAATTTCTGTTTATATATGGGGTTTAGTCTATATGGTCATTGTCTAATCAGTATTTCTTCAGGTCTGAGGGGTATCTTCATCTCTCCCAATTCTCCTGCAATACCCTTCATTTCTGTAAATGTTGTAGGAAACAAGTCGTTGTATTCGCGCAACAACTCTGTGATGCTTTCTACTGTTGAATCATCCCAGTAGTCTCCAATACTGGCCATTTTGGGATGCTCCATTGTTCTGATGTTAACTTTGTTTACCTTTATTGGTGTGGAAATAACTTCGAATTCTATGGGTGGTCCCTTCACATTTCTTTCTCCTTATACTTATTCAATTTGAATGTCGCGTTGGTCATCTTCGTCTGGTGCTTCCTCCTATACATGGTAACATGACAATAGTTCCTTGACTGTCTGGTTATTCCGCTCCTTCTCTTCAGTAATAAGTTCTATTTCCAATTCTTCAATGAATATGATCCCTCTGATCCGCTTCAGGGATGCATCTATGTTGGGGTTCTCATGCTCGAATGAGAAAGTGATGATAAATTTATGTTGCAATGTCATCCATGTTGTAGTTCCTCTGTGCAATTCCTGATCTGTGTACCAGTTCGCTAGTATGCCCTCTAAGGTGTGAATGAAGTGGTGAGGCCATTCCTCTAGTTTTTTCATTCTCCACAGCATTTTGCACTCCTCCAAGTGTTTTGTTGGTGTCCCTAGTCATGCATATTTCCATTGTTTGATGTTTTTCTGTGTTGCGTCGAACCTTATGCTCAATAACCGCTTACATTGATACCAGTTTGTGATAGTATCCTTGTGTGCGCCCCACCATCTTGCGGGTGTGGCCTTGAGTGATAAATCCAGTGCTAGTAGCCTCTGGTTCTCTAATACTTCGTCTTCATACTGTGTCAAGAATGTTTCCAAATTGTTTAGTTCATGGAAACTAGGTGGTTCTTTTATTTCTATGCCCATCCACTGTATTGCGCTGTCTATTCTTGCACATCTTATCGCAGATACTTCGTGTAGTCTCTGCTGCCATTTTTCTAATCTGGTGTCTGAATCTGTTGTACATGAAGTGATGCTTCACCAACTAAGTACCCCATCTATAATTGGGTTTACATAATCCTCCTCACATGAAATTGTTCGGTACAACTGGCTAATCTCCTCTAAGTCCAGGCAAGTGGGTTATACGAATGTCTCCCCTTCCGATGGATCTAGTGGTGCTATGACCCTGTAATATCCAGATTCAAATGTCATTTTCCTTGTCTTCAAGTTAATTATGGCTTGGTTTTCAAACGCCCAATCTAGACCGAGTAGTGTCAGGTATGGTGTTGTGCCATCTACTATTTCGATGACTTCAAAGTTTGCTTTAGTGTGCACTCCATCAAGATATACTGTTACTCCTTTCAGTCTCCCTATTGGTAGGACCCTATGTTGTTTTGCTAGTTTTAATAGACATTTTAGTATCCCAATGTTGACTCTCCCATGCATTTCCAGGTTTTCTTGGGTAGCACATTCACTTCAGATCCTAGGTCCAGTATGATGTCTCCCATATTGAAATCCCCAATGTTAGCATTCAGTCTAAATTCCCTACTTTTTCTTCTTCTTGTGTGTAGATGATTGAGAGTTCTTGGTTCTAGCTTTTTTTCTGTCTCATTGCTACATTTCTCTAGGATGTTTTGCAATATTTTTCACAGATGTTCCATCTCGTTTTCCACCTTTTGAATTTCTTGTCTGGCTTCCTTAAAAGTTTCCTCTTCTTTGGGTGCATCAAACTTCTTTCTTGGTTCAGTGTTCTTCTTCACCCATTGGTTTTATGCGGGTTCCTATCAGACTGCATCATTTCTTATCTTTGTTCCTCCATGAGTGACTATATTGATGTTTCGTTTTTCCTCCCTTGCTTCATTTGAAATCCATTAAACATTATGATTGTTTTGGTTCCTCTTTTCCTGGATCTTTACTAATAGTGTCGGAAATTCCTATGTCTCGTGATCCGATGCACGACAATACATACAAGTCGCTGGCAGAAGTGGGCATTCTTGTGAATAATGTCTCGGTTAATGAAAATTGTGACATGTGACTGGTCCTCTTCCATGTCTGAAACCTCCTCTAGCTCGTCCTCCTCCTCGATAGCCTGCTCGGTGCATTGTACTGAGGTGCCTGATTGTACTATGCGGTATTGTACTGGGGTTGCATCAGGTTGTACTTCGGTTGTGCATTATTGTATGGTTGTTGCACAATATTTTACTGCTGTTGCATAGTGTTGTATGGGGTTGGGGCTTGATTGAACTATGGCATTGCTTGCCCAGTCATCATTTCAGCCTGTACCCTATACGTGTTTGATGTTCTTTCCTGCATCAACTCCATAGTTCTACAATATTTGTCGTTGTGGCCTACCAAATTACAAAATGTGCAATACGAATTTTTTTGGACTGTCTGGTAATTTTACATCATCGTGCAGTGATAAGGGTTGTCACCCAGTTTCTTGCATATTTCTCACCATAATCCTCCCTGTGGTAGCAGGTTTGGCATTTATGTTTCCATATAATACGTGAATGTTGGACATTTGTTCTTGTGGTGTCCTTTCGTCCTGCATGTGGTGCACCAAACGACTTCTTGTTTGTCCTTGTTCTTATTTTGGTTCAACTGAAATGTTAGATTCTTCAAATCCTCCTTCAATTCTTCAATATCAGGGTTCGTCTGCTGGTACTGGTTCTCTTCCAACTGCAAGGCTACCTATAGAGCCTCAGCCTGCGTCTGAAACTTCTATTGTCGTAAGGGATATTTTAGGTGTGGGAGTAGTGATTTAAAAAACTCATGTTAGTGTTGCATCTCAGTCATAAGTTATTTTAACTTCCCCTTCAGTTGCTTGAATATCTGGTCAATATCCCATACAGACTCTCTTATTTTCTGTCTTATATCGATCACCTCGTTCATGTACTGATCCTCTGAGATCGGCTTCTGGAACTCATTAATCAGTAGCTTCTTAATGTCTGTGAGTTTCCTCATCATCCTAGGGTCATTGTTCATGTCTAGACTCATGTACTAGTCTAGTGCGCGATCTCTTACCATGATCTCTAGCTATGCAAGTTTGGTATATTCATCAGTGATCTGCTTTTCCTCCCATATCTTTGCACAAATGAATAAATTCTTTTCAGGATCTTATGTTGCTTCTCCTCAAAATTATGGTAATCTAATAGTGGGGTCGTGTCCTGCCATTCTAAATACTGAACTTCTACCTCTGTCATGTGGTGTAGATACTTGACTAGTACTACCTGAACTGGCTCCTCCAATTGTTTCTCCTATGATAGATGTACTTCTTATTGTCGAACTTCTTATGAATTTCGTTTTTCTAAATAGTAGTGTTCTCTTTGGTGTATTGGTCACACATGGGTTTATGGGTTCCACACTGACATTAATATGGAAAGGATGGCTATATTCTCCTCCTATTCATGGGCCTCTTATTTTCCTCTCATAGGTTGCATGTAGGATTTCCTCAATTTGCTCCACGTCCTGGAGATCCTCTACCTCTTCCTCATTACTTGCCATGCCCTCCCTCACGACTATGGCTCTCTTTTTAGTATTCACCTTTTATTGGTAGGGTACTCCTCTACACATCGTTCTTGATGATGCCAAGATCCACTTAAGCTGGTCATCATCCATAAAGATCAGGTCCAAGAATTCCTCCTCCTTCTTTCCTTTATCCTCACCCTCTTCCATTTATCCTCTCTTTGTTAGTGCTTCCCCCCTTCCCCCATGTATGTAGGGAATTCCAGCTGTCTCATTCCATTGTCATTACACCTTTTTTATATAACAGTAGTTTAATAGAAGTATATAGTGATCGAATGTAACTTCCACGGGGTCCGCATAGAAATTCTTGCTCTATTGCGATGTATGAATTTGTTTTGTTGACTGCAAACTCTGTGATGAAGCCTTCCACAATACTGTCAAGCCAAAAATCAAGTGCATGAGTGAATTTTTTGTTCACCTGCTATAACTGCTCAACATGTACTGGGGTCCAATCTAGCTGTCGGATCTAGTTCGTCGTGTGGTTATCTTTCAACCTTAGTATCCACTACTGCAGTAGGTGGGGAAAAACACACAAAAAGACTTCACGTAAATCCCTAAACACATATCTATCCAGATATTGGTGAGGTGTAATGTTAGGGTTTCTATTGTCTTTCTGGGAAAACCCTAGCTCTTGATTTTCAACCAGCCTTTGATTTCTGCTTTCCTGGGGTTCCACGGTCTCAACATTCCCTTCTAATGGCTCAACTATTTGTTGGTTTCACTCATTTTTTCCTCATGCATACTATATCATCTACTCAGTCCTTTGTTGTTATTCTTAATACGGAAATGAAACCATTTGTTGGTCTTTTACTTAATTATCCTCTTCCTACTGTATTCGATTTTGACCCAGGTTTCATACCTTTAAGGGTACCAACAAATCATAAAACTATCACCCCTTCTGGTAATCCAGAAGGTAACATAGTACACAGAATGCATTGCGCAGTATCACCCAAGATAGCTTTAAATCGGTGGATGCAAGACTCAGGTGTTTACAGCCTAGGATTGAGTATGAGATATGGGGTCTATATTCTGAACCATTTATTATAACTAGAATTACCAACTATTGTTATTCTCTTTTATATTTTGACCTTCGTGGCATCTATTCTTGAAATCCCAACAACATTTAACCAAGCAATATAATAACTCATTCATTCATTACAGACAATGTTTAACTACTAAAAGTATGGCAGAGATATGCATGCATTCATCACATTACTTAGGTATTACCGTGGTTCACCCCTCCTGGGCTACGTCCACAAAGATTTGGCTCTTCGCTCTTTTATTACGATAGGTCTACAATTCTCGCACCTCATGCTTACAACTCTCCTCAACTGGGTAAGATCTATATGAGGCGAACTAGATCACACTAGGCTCCTCGGCCTGTGACCTAATCCTCAAGATCTACCTTCCCTCCTCTGCTCTGGTTTAGTCGCTTCACAAAATCAGTTCAACAACATTACATACCACATCAATCTCTAAAAAAGTAGTGAATCCAACCTCTCTATGATACCTACGTATCTATATTTATATCTATCTGGATCTTCAACCATTTACACAAAACTTTACAAAAAACCTAACCCTATTGTTGTTAGGTATTCCTTCTCTACATGCATGCCTTGCTTCTTTCCAGTTGTCGCCTCCTTCTTGCACGCATGCGTTTTTTGCTTCTTACTAGTTTTCTCTTTCCTCTTGCGCGCTTTCTTTCCCATGATTTCTCTTAAAGTTTTCATTCTTCTTTGTGCAAACTTTCTTTCCCACGATTGCTCTTCAAGTTGTCATTCTTCTTTTTGCATGCTTTCTTTCCCACTTTGGCTTGCTACCAACAAATGCCAACATCCTTTGTTGTAATGGTAAAATTTTCTCAAATTCATCTATAAATGTCTCTAAATGATTTAAACCATAAAATGTTGGAAGATTTCTTACTTCTATGCCAATCCAGTGAACTGCTCTGGTCATCCTGGCACATCATCATGTGGAGACTTCATACATCCTGTTTTGCCAATTTTTTAATGCCTCTTCTAAATTTGATGAACACGCACTTTCCCTTTGCCAACTAAGGTTTTTGTCTGTTGTAGGATTAATGTAATAATGTTGTCTTATTATCATCTTGTAGATGTTCTCCAGATCATATGCACGGTCTTCTTCCTTGATAGGTTCTGTGTATCTGTGACCTTCATCCGGGTCCATAGGTGTGATGAATTTAAGGCCATTACCCTCAAATTCCATTCTTCTCTTCTTTAGGTCAAAAAAAGTTGAATTGTTGGAATCTCAATCAATTCCTAAGAGCGTAGGGTAAGGAAAACTATCATCAACAATTTCAATCACTTCAAAATATGCAAATGTCCTTATCCCATCAATGTCTACAGGAACATGCTCTAGTCTTCCAAAGGGGTTCACCGCCTACAGATTAGCTAGCCAAAGCCTATTAGGAGAGTAAATCAGTCTAGGTTTTCCCATCAATGCCCATTTCTGCTTCGTTATCACATTGACTTCTGATCCCAAGTCAAGGACCACATAGTCCACATCATAGTCTCCAATCTGAGCACTAAGGTGTAATTCCTTGTTTGTCCTTCTATTTATCGATACTTGATGTACAACTTTATTCAACAAAGGATCTACCCTTACTATCTCATACTATCTTATCAAGTATTGTATCTCTTATACAACTCTTTCATCCTTAATCAAATTAATGCAAGTACATAAGAATTCCATAATCTTGCTTACCTCTTTTCCTTTCCTGGGCGAGGCATACTGATCGAATTCTAAAGGCATTCCTGATTCCCTTAATTTTGGTTATGCCTTATATGAAGAAGATTGTCCTTCTACAAATTCTTTCCTTTCTTCCTCAAAAGTATCCCTCTCTCTCCTTGGATCAAACAAATGTGCCTTCTCTGCAACTCTTTTGATCCATGTTCCTTCTGCAGTCTTTCATGGAGTCACTCTGTCTTCTCTTGTAACAACGCCTCCTCTAGTAATAACAAAGACTCTAGGGTATTCACCATGAGGTTCTACTGATATTAATTGGACTTGTTGGTTTCCTCCTCGTCTCTCCTGGAGTTTGGCTAAATATACTGGACAATATTCAATGACATGATCAAAGGAGTTACAATAGTTGCAACTAGTACAAGGGTTTTGAAAATCCCTTGCCAAATGTTCTGGTTGTGAGTAGTTATAACATATGATATGTCCTCTTCCTCGACCCATACCACCACCTCATCCTCTTCCTCTGAATCCACTATGAGTGTTGAAGTTTCCTCTTCCTGGGAAATTGAATTGTTTAGTGTGTCCTTCCTATTATGTCTCTCCTTGAATTCTATATGTATTCCTTGATATTTCATGCATGAGGTCATAATCCCTACAATCCTTCTCATCATTTCCCACAGACTTACAGAATGTGCAGTAAATATTGGTAGGTGTCTGGACATAATTTTTCATATAATAGCATTCACTAGGGTGATGTCTCATTCTACATACCTCACACCAGGGTACAGTAGCCTTTTTCAAAGGACTAGGTTCTACAGGGGCCAAGTATTCATGAAATAGGGGACAATGCTCCTTGTCATGGCCCTCTGATTTACATCTGATACACCAAATATCTTCTCTTTTATCCTTTCCTTTATCTTTCTTCATATGTTTGACTTGAAAATATAAAATGGTTAACTGATTCAAGATTTGACTCATACCTGGACTGGATTCTCCTACAGGGGCTTCTTCTAATTTCATGGGAATCTCTAGAGGTTTAGCCTGCGAAGCAATTTTCTGTTGCATCAGAGGAACTCTGATATGTGGCAGCAGGGCATCAATGAAACATTATTTATTTTGTTCGTATGGAATATGAAAATTCAAGTGGCCTGTCACGTTCTTAAACCTCTGATCGAACTCTCAAACAAGTTCAGTGACTTTTTGCTTGATTTCTTTCATCTTTGTAATACATTGTGACTCTGACTTAGGTTTCTTGAATTCTGCTCTCAACTCAATCTTAATGTAATTCAACGGTTTAGGCTGTGCAATCGTTGTAGAAAACTTCATGTACCAGCTCAGTGTGTGATCCCTTTAGGTAGTACTGAACTGACCCTCTTAATAGTTTCGTCGATGACTTTATTGATACTCCATACAGCTTCACATAAGTACCAGTGCTAATCAGGATCTTCAGATTCATCTCCTCTAAAGATAGGTAAACTCATTTCATCTTCCATAGATCTTCCTTGGTTTCTCGACTGAGTATGTTCTAAACTGCTGGTAACAATACTTTGAATTCTTAGACTACTTTGATTACCTTGGTTACTATGGTTACTTAATTCTTTTAACACAACAGGAGGAGTGATATTACTTACTTCGACAGTAGGTGCAGTGCCTGAAGTTTCTGGTTCTCATTGGAGAATTTCTTCGTTCCTTACTTCCTTTGTTCTTGTGGACTCTGAATGCTCTTCATCTGTTAGGTCTGCTTCTTCTCCACTGTAGAATCCCTCATCTCTGTAGTTTTTCTTAAATAGGTTCACAAGAGAAACCTCTCTAAACGATCTCCCACTGTGTGTCCAGCCTCTGTGTCACTGTCATTGTTTGAATTCTTGAACATTATCTTCACTGTATCTTCAGGATATTCTTCTCATGCAATAGCATCTTAATCCTCAGTGTCAATAAGTGTAGGAACTTCCCTATAGGTCCCTTAAATAAGTACCTCTCTACTTGGCTATATAATTTGACTCTATCAATAGAAAACTCAGTAATGTACCCTCCAGTAGTACCATCAAAACAGAGATCCACTTCTCTAGACACATCGTTATCAACTCTCTTGACCTTCTTGATCAACTTCGTTGTCCAAACCACAGGTGGTCTAGATCTGATCTCAAACTAGGTATGTGCTAATCTGACTAACCACTCGTATAAGTCCTTATGAACTCCTCCAAAGAAAATCTTGTGTGTTTCGGTGAAGATGTACCTTCCCAACCAGTCTTCTGTACTAATTCTAGGGTTCTTGTTTTGGGCTTCAATGAAGTCCTTCTCTTGTTCTTCTATCCACTTCTAAATTTATTTCTTCGATGGTAACCAACTTGAGATTCCCTCAAGAAGATCCCAATCCCAACAGTGGAACCATTTGTTGGCACAGGGGAAAACCCAGTGTTCAACTCTTAAAGTGCACCAACAAACCCTAACTACTGGCCCTTTCAGCAACACTTGCGAAGCAGATGTAGTCTCACCTGAAGTAGCAAGAGGGGGTTGCAGGACACAGGCGTCTACAACTAGAGGAAATGCAAAGTGGATCCAGGACAACAACACAAAACAATCTAGTTATTCTTTATCTCTCTTAAGCCTACTTCACAAGTTATATCTATGATCTAACACAATAATGCAATAACAATATATCAGATGGAAAATAACATAGCATCAATCACAAAGAACAACAAGGTATACATGGTTCACCCTCTCCCTAGGGCTACTCCCATAGAACTGTGTTTCTTGATATATTAGATTAAAACATACAGTTCTATCAGTGCACTTAAATTTCAAATATCTTTCTCTTTCTCTTCCTTTCTCCCCCCCCCCTACTCACCCAGCTGCAGGATTGTTCTTTGCACCCAGCTGAAGATCTTACAAAACAGTCTCAATATTGTTCTCTACAACAATACTCACAATGAACGACTACAACCATAGTATCAACAAACCAACCTAGAACTAACTCTCCCAAGTCTTCTAGACCTTTATTTATACGTTACATAGAAAAGTCTAGGTGTCAAAACCCTAGATCCAAAATCCTAGGTCCACTTGACCCACGTTTTCAAGGCTTCACTAGCCTGCCTTTCCTTCTTTTCCAGCACTCGTTGATGTCTTCTTCTGCTTGTTGATTTCTCCACAATCCATCTTCTTTTCTACATTGTCTTCCTCGATATTCTCTTCCAACGGTTATCTTTTCCTTTCTTTTCTCCTTCTTTTCTGCTTCTTTTCCCACTTCGACCCCTCCTCGATTTATGGTCCTTCCGCACAGTTCATACTTCGCCTTTCTTCCTTAATATTTTCTTCCTTACAAATCCAAGGGCCAACAAAATGCATATATGCTCTTAAGAAAAACATAAATTAATCAATGGCTCATACACATAGTACACAAAGATTTACGTTGGAAGCCCTTAACCGGGAGAACCAGCCTTCCTTGGTGTTGCACCTTTCAACTCTTTATTGTATTAATTTCACCATTCACCATACAATATATACAATTGTTGGCCCTCAACCAAGTTTTGAAGAATACTTGGTCATATTTGACCTATTTTGGGACTTCGACAACTTGCCAAAGATGGAGCGCAACACGAAGCGGAAATTAGGGAAACTAGACCTATTTTTGGGTCCCTTTAGGGTTTTGGGTTAATGTAACCGGAAAGGGATGTCGGCTCGTGGGTTCACCCATGCTTAGGCCCATTTTTGTAATATGTAAATAGATATTAGGAAATGTAGAGGGAGAGAGTAGTACATCTATGTGATGTATAACTGATGGCTTAGTGCCAGGAACTCGATCTGTGTGATCGAATGTGTCTTGTAAATGCTTTGTGCATGATTGTAAGAAGCTTGCAAGTTGTTTTATGTTGAAGTGAAAGGAAGAAGGATCTAGCGAGCTGCACAGGTCTTTTGTCCTGTGTGAAGCAAGGATTGTTGAAGCTTTGCGCTGTAACTGCTTGACTGAGATAATAAAGAAGAAGATCTTGTGGACGTAGCCCCAGGGTGGGGGTGAACCAGGCTAACTTTGTGTATTGTGCTTTGTGCTTCGACCTAATTTGTTTATCTCCTTCTTCGCTAAGTGCTTGATGTCATTAGATAGATTCATTTATGCTTTATGCTTCTGAGATAGGTATGAATATTAGATCTGATATGTAAGATGCTTAGTGCTTGATCTATGGAACCCGATCTATCTTGTTGTGGCTAAGTGATGAATTACCTTAGATACAAGTACTCACTGTGATACTCTTTGCTATCTACGAAGTGTTGTAAGGGTTGAATATTGATGGATAAACCACGCTAGATGATTTCTAACTGCTATAATCATAGACCTGTGTCCTAGATAAGGTTGCAGACATCTGAGTCCTGCAACCACCCCTGCCTCTACCTCGGGTGAGACTTCATCTGCTTCGCAGGTGTTTCCGAAAGGGCCAATAGTTAGGGTTTTGTTGGTGCACTCTTGAGCATTGAACCCTGGGTCTACCCCTGTGCCAACAAATGGTTCCGTTTTTGGGACCTAAAACTGTGATTCCTGGGAACTAAAGAAGAAAAAGCTTTGTGCGAAATAAGCTCTGTGCGTATATCTGTTGCCTTAGTGTGCAGTATTCTACTTGACCTGTGAAGCTTTGTGCCGAGAAAGAAAGGTCAAAACTGAAGTAAAGGGGTCAAATCTACAAGAAAAGAGGTTGATACTGAAGAAATGAAGTGAGATCTAAACACTTTGTGCCCTAAGAAAGGTAAAAGTAGAAATTTCTATAGAAAAGAGGTAAGATCTGTAAGCTCTGTCCTCTAGTAAAGGTAAGAATAGTTCAAGTTTTAGATCTGAAATCTTTGTTCCTCGTGGAAGCAAATAAGTGAAAATTTTTATTTCTAACATATGGATTCAGGTATGCTTGATAAATTTTGTCTTAGCTTAAAAACTAGAGAATTGTTAGATAAAAGAAAGTTTGATAGGAATAGTGAAAGATATGTTATACCTATGCATAGAAAGAGTTGTTGGAATAACCAATGGATGCAGGACCCTAGAAAGAATTTTTTGTAGGCTAGCCCTTATGATCCTAGCACACAGTACAAAAAGAGTTGGGGATCATTGAAGAGAAAGAGAGGATTAACTCTTTGCTACAATTGCAGAAGACTAGGACATCTTTCTAAGGAATGCCCTGGGAGAAACCCTAGCTACCTCTGTTGTAAAGCTATGGACCATGAAGTATTGGATTTCCCTATAATGATTTCTAGACTTGAAAAGATGAATATGGAACAAGAAAACTCTGAAGGAGATAAAGAGACTAAAATTATAGAAGAACCCCAGAAAAAATCAGAGATCATGTTACTGAAAATAAAAGAAACCCTAGATGACCATAAGGATGTCAGTTTGTCAGAAATCTTCAAAGAAAAGGAGAAAATCAAAGTAAGAATAGGAGACTTCGACATTGACAGTGCTCTAGATGAGGGAACACCGATGAACATTATGACAAAAAGAACTTGGGAAACCCTAGGAAGTCCTGCTCTGGTCCCTTCACTAGGAACCATCGGATTGTTTAAAGGAAAAATGGTAACCCTATGTGGCAGAATTACCTAGATAACTATGAGTACCCATGGAACTTATACAAAGGAAGAATTAAAAGTTATTAAATTTATTCAGGACCATGCCCCATTTCCATCTTTGTTAGGTAGGATCTGGATTGAAAAAGACCAGATCCAAAGAAAAGAAGAAAAGGACACACTAGAATAGAAGAAGCAAGAAGTCATGAAATTTATGTCTAGAAAGATCTCCTACTTGATGAAAGAAACAGAGGACATACCTAAGCCATTGAACACCAAGGACCTGGGTATTGAAGTTATAAGAGAATTAGAGGAACCACATAAGACTGAAATACCCAATCCATATGATGAAGGAGTATTACCCTTGGATCTGAAGACATAACCTAAGCATCGCGAAGTGACTATGTCAAGAGAAGATAAGAATCAGAATGGAAAAAGGATGACCGAGACAAAGATTAATGGGAAAAAGTCTTGGAAGATAAGTAAGAAGAGGGCCAAACTTGAAAAATTACAAAAGACCCCAGAGAAAACTTAGCAGAAGGAAAAATCACAGGAATCGAGCCTCGTCGGGATATCAGAGTGACCTATGGCACTTCTCCATGGCACAAAAATATAGCCATTGGAAGCCAATATAACCATTTGACTTCTGCTCTGAATGGGTCAAAATGCATTTATGGCTCACCACTAGACCGTTATACCACACCATATGGACAGAAAATCAATTAATGCAGCCTCTTACCCGTTGCTAAGTTTCCCTACTTAGTTCATCGCACCACACATAAAAAATAATTTTTCTAAATGAGAATTTGAGCCTGAATCTTGAGATTACTTCACCTTGGGATCATTTCCTTGTTCCCATACTATTCATCGTAGTCTCTGAATTCATTTTCACACCCGATCTAGTTGGCCCAAGATTGTATGTCGGACAAGCTCAACATTGTTGAGAAAGTAGTTGAAGAAGTTTTGATTGACCTAATGAATGAGAGAGTCATGTCAGAAAGAAGGATGTCTGTAGGTGTGAAAGCATCATCAACAGAAGGAGTCCAATCTTCTCCCTCCATTGCTTGTGAAGCAGGACCTTCCAGAACCACGACCGAGACAAGAATAAAGCATAGAGACAATATTGCAAACGCCAAGATGATCCCACGCATTCTATCAATTTACATACCACATTTGAGCGGCAAGATTAACCGTGAAAGTGTACCCAGAGACTTCGAGTACACCTTGATCACCACGTATCTTCCGAAAGGGGTGCATGTAGTACGTCCTGACCAGGATAAGCTTGCAGCACTGAAATTTAGTGATTTTAACCTTGGAGATCGCAAAATATATAGCATGTTAGCTCCACATAAGTACTTAACCAAGACCATAGGAAGAAATCCTAAGATTGTCCCGCAGTCCTGGACCCAGAACCTCGCGTAGTTCACACTTCTCAACGTAATGAAGATCCCTCACTTCGATAGACACTAGGAAGTCAATACATGCATCAAGTTGTTGTTGTCTTTCTACCATGAAAGATACTTATGGTTGGACCGTCGCATCACTATGGACCCGACTCTGATCAATTGGATCACAGGACTTAACATGAAAAGACCTGACCCAGAGGACTTTTACCCAAGAAAGACCTCAGATCGAGCACTAGCACAGTGGATAAAAGAAACTTATGGAGATGTAGAGAAGGGTATGTGAGGCTACAAGGTAGCCTTTATCCAGAGTGGCGTAGTGCACCTTTATTTTCAGTTGATCGCAGGAAAGTTAGTTCGCAAGAACATACCAACATAGGTGACTGGCTTCATAGTTGACCTCACAAGGAAGTGTGCTGAGGGAGTACAGATGAATTGGGTAGAGTATCTTGTAAACCAGTTAGAGATGGATTGTAGAGGAGAGTAAGACCAAGGGTATGAGTTCCACTTTAGTTGGTTTCTCATACTCATTGCTTTCATCACTTGGGAACTGCCAGAGAGAGACACTTTTCTGTAGATCGAACTTTTCGAACAACTAGTCGTGAAGTTCTATATGTTGTGGTACTCCAGCGACATGAACAAGCAATGGAAGTCCAATGTTGTCTTCCACACCTATTTCAACCAACTAAAGAATGCAATTCAGTCTACACCGTGAATCACCCCAAACATAATTCATAGATTTAGACCTTTGATGAAATTCAGCGCAGACCGCCACTTCACCTATATTATAGCATGCAGTGATGAGCATAAACATCATCTCCAATCCAACTACAATTTGACATAAGACGACTTGGAGGAGATTACCAATGATGTTGGAGTTACTTCACACACACCTAGGATTTATTTTTCCTAAGGTTATTCCTTGATTATTAGTCATAATTAGTCATTATCCAGTCTCCTATATTTTAGGGGAGAATATTCCACCTGGAGAATATTCTCTTTCAGTTGACACTTCAATTTGACTAGTTAATTTGAGTTTAGATGTTGCATTGGTTTTGTCACCATGCAACATTGGGATCATCACCAACTCACTACTCTTTGTCTAGTCAGTTAATTGAAGACTAGTTGACTAGTTAACTCAATTAGGTGGAAGTTCACTCCTATAACTACCTGAGAGACTAGACTAGGTGGCAGTTTACTCTTGTAACTATTGGTGTGTGCCCAGATCAATCTAGACCACCACTATGTCTCATTAGTTACTCATTTATCCTATATATATTGTAAATTATTCACTCTTTGAGTGTGGAATATGGTGAATGAGAATTCTTCCATTATTTCTATCTTGCTTCTTCTTTCTCAATTTATCTCTGCAAATGTGTGTAGTATTTTCTAGCTAGATATGTTATGTGCAGGTTCAACACATTTACACTGTATTAGAGCCAACAGACTGCTAAGAAAAAGCTACACCAAATCATTTTTTGTAGGTACAAAAGATTGAAGACAACAAAATGATGGATTATTCGCTGGAAATACTTCACACCTCATAACTATTTGGAATGGAAGCTAAAAATTATGATTCATATTAGATGCAGAGGCTTGTACCAAATAACTATGGCAATGGAAGTAGATTCTGATTCTGTCGATGAGAAAAATGACTTTCTCAATAGACAAGATATGGCCACAGGAAGTATCGGCATCTCTGTTTCTCCCGAACTTTTCCATCAAGTATATGAAGAATCACAAGGATTAACTCCAAATGAATTATGGAATATATTGGAGGTTCTATTTGGGAATAAATAATATTGTGAATATTTCATGCAGGAGGTCGAACAGATAGAGCCAGAAGAGAAGCCATAAGAAGATCAAGCCTCTTATTATGAAGAGTCTTATACACAAGTGTCTACAAAATTTTGTATTCCATTAATTGAAGATTATGTCTACTCCATTTCAGATTTATTTTCTGAAATTCATGTGGAATATAGATGGCATGCATCTCAGGAGTCACATGCAGACACTTTTGCATGCACCATGCATGCATCTCAGGAGACAAAAAGAGAGTTGCACACATAAGATGCCATTATGATATTTTTTGATCCAAATTTATAGAAACAAATTGGATATTTGAACTCCTCTCGGGTAAATATCCAATTTCAAAAAAAAAATCGTCCGAAACGGAGTCCGGAAAGTGAAGTTATGATCGTTTTAAAATCAAGAAAAGTTCAACATTTTTATGGAAACGGCCACACGGTTTTCAAAATTTCATCCAAACTTTATTTGGATATTATTCATTACAAGAAGATAAAGTGGATATGTATGGAAATATCAATGATGCATAACATCTTCAACGAACACAAACTTGCACAGTTGTGAGGTCTTCTTAGAGTGAAGGATAAGGTTGCTTAGCAACTGTTTTTTGTTCCTTCTCGTTTTTTATTTTATGCATTGTAATTTGAGGGGGGGGGGAGTTTCCCATGATGTTTTCCCTCTTTCCTTATTTAGTTCAGTGTATCTTTTTTATTTGGTTACCTAACATGGCCTCGTAGCCGGGACCCAGGACCTATTCTTTATTTTCACCATAGTGATGTTCAGGGGGGGTGTTGGAGTTACTTCACACACACCTAGGATTTATTTTTCCTAAGGTTATTCCTTGTTTATTAGTCATAATTAGTCATTATCTAGTCTCCTATATTTTAGGGGAGAATATTCTCTTTTAGTTGACACTTCAGTTTGACTAGTTGAGTTGAGTTTAGATGTTGCATTGGTTTTGTCACCATGCAACATTGGGATCATCACCAACTCACAACTCTTTGTCCAATCATTTAATTGAAGACTAGTTGACTAGTTAACTCAGTTAGGTGGAAGTTCACTCTCGTAACTGCCTGAGAGACTAGACTAGGTGGTAGTTTACTCTTGTAATTGTTGGTGTGTGTCCAAATCAATCTAGACCACCACTATGACTCATTAATTACTCATTTATCCTATATATATTGTAAATTATTCACTCTTTGAGTGTGGAATACGGTGAATGAGAATTCTTCCATTCTTTCTATCTTGCTTCTTCTTTCTCAATTTCTCTTTGCAAATGTGTGTAGTATTTTCTAGCTAGATCTATTTTGTGCAGGTTCAACACATTTACAAAGGAATGGTCGGCGGACCTCCTTGTTGCAGCAGACCTTGTATACATGTCCGACGTGGAAAGCCTTGAAGCTATGCCAGATACACCTAGGCCAAGCAAGACTAAGAAAGGTGACGAAGTTGAAGATGTCCCTAGCACATCCACAAAGACTACTTCAATATTACCTATGCAGGGAGGTGATGGTGACGAACTAGATGGCACATGAGTTGAGAAAAACGGAGGTGAGGTTACTCCACCTAGAGAGGAGGAGGATCCCTCCATGAAAAGAAAGATTACACCACCAAATCCCTCCTCCCGAAAGAAATATAAGACCACCCGGACCACGCTTAAACTACCCTTACCCCGGATGAATTCGACTTCTTAATTGTTGTGTTGAATGATGTTTCACTAGAGATCACAGAAAAGAAAGAATCAAAGAAGGAGGAGATATCCAACCGAATCAAGGGTGAACTCCAAGAAGTTCAGCAAGCACTCCAGTCCAGCCAAACAGTTTCTACAACACCCTTGATAATTGGAACATCAAGAATAGGTGATGAGCCCACTCAATTACACTAGATCATTGATCAAGTCGAAGCTCACCTTAGAAGAGCTCAAGAAGACACAACACAAGCCACCCAGGCTTTGATGCAAGCACAGAACGCACTTCTATAACAACAAAGTGAGGTAGAACGGTAAAAGCTTGCCCTGAAAGTGAAGTGGGACGAGGAAAAGGCACAGTTACAATGACACAAGGATCAATTGCTAGCAGAGCAACTTGAAGTATAGGAAAGGGTTCACAACTTCACTCTGTGATGGTCATAGAAGTGAAGATGGAAGACTGTCTCCCACAGTAGGTGACCCAACTGGAAGAAGTAATCCAATAACTCCAACAACGCATCACAGATCTGGAGCTCTGCACCGTGCTCGAGACCCCCCAATAAATAAGAGATCTAAGAGAGGCCACTGCTCGAAGCGAAGTTAGCCGATTAAAAACCATTGCCTTGGAATGAAAGAAGCTAAGCGCTAGAAGTGCCCAGACTTATGAAACCCTCACAGAGAAACCAAAATTGCATACATTGGAGGCACAAATCTAAGAAGAAAAGCAGCATCCAGACATGATACAGGCGCAGATAAAGACTTTGACCCCAGTCGAAAGAATGAAGAGGTTTGCAGAACAATGCATAGCCCAACAATAGGTACATACACTGTAAAGCAAAGTGATGGAAGTCTCCCAACAACTTCAGCCAATCCAAGAAAAGGCATGCCAACTGTTCACTGAATTTGAAATCCAGGGAGATGAAATTGAATAGGTTGTCATCACTGCAGAACAATGCCTGGAAGGACCATTCAATGACACAGTGATCCAGGAATTCACTGAGCAAGAGGTTGTCGCACTGCAGCAGGTCGAAGTGGCTCGAGCCAAGCTCGAGGAATTTGAGATGGAATTGATCAGACCAGAGTGACTCGGGACGTGCCACATGTGAGTGTTGGGGGCTTGTTGGACCTTGGCCAAGTTTTGAAGAATACTTGGTCATATTTGACTGATTTTGGGACTTCGACAGCTTGCCAAAGATGGAGCGCAACGTGAAGAAGAAATTAGGTAAACTAGACCTATTTTTGGGTCCCTTTATGGTTTTGGGTTAATGTAATGGGAAAGGGATGTCAACTCATGGGTTAAACCATGCTTAGGCCCATTTTTGTAATCTATAAATAGATACTAGGCAATGTAAAGGGAGAGTAGATACTAGGCAATGTAGAGGGAGAGAGTAGTACATCTATGTGATGTATATATGATGACTTAGTTCCAGGAACTAGATCTGTGTGATCAGACGTGTCTTGTAGATACTCTCTGCATGATTATAAGAAGCTTGCAAGTTGTTTTGTGTTGAAGTGCAAGGAAGAAGGATCTAGCGAGCTACGCAGATATTCTATCTTGTGCAAAGAAAGGATTGTTGAAGCTCTATGTTGTAACTGCTTGACTGAGATAATAAAGAAGAAGATATTGTGGACGTAGCCCCAGGGTGGGGGTGAACAACACAACTTTGTGTATTGTTCTCTGTGCTTCGACCTAATGTGTTTATCTTCTTCTTAGCTAAGTGCTTAATGTGATTAGATAGATTCATTTATGCTTTGTGCTTCTGAGATAGGAATGAATGTTAGATATGATATGTAAGATGCTTAGTGCTTGATCTATGGAACCTGATCTATCTTGTTGTGGCTAAGTGTTGAATTACCTTAGATCTAAGTACTCACTGTGATACTTTGTGTTATCTGCGAAGTGTTGTAAGGGTTTAATATTGATGGATAAACCATGCTAGATGATTGCTAAGTGATATAATCATAGACCTGTGTCTCAGCTAAGGTTGCAAACATCTAAGTCCAACAACCACCCCTGCCTCTACCTCAGGTGAGACTTCATCTGCTTCGTAGGTGTTGCCGAAAGGGCCGGTAGTTAGGGTTTTGTTGGTGTGCTCTTGAGCGTTGAACCCCGGGTCTGCCCTTGTGCCAACAACAATTTTTTTAGGTATTCTATAGCTACCAAAACCCTAATCCCTTAATTCAAGATTAATTTAGAAAACCACTAAAAATAGAAAAATCCGCTAAAATAGAAAAATTGCCCACGCAGTTGTCGAAGTTGGGATTGTTAGACATAGTTGTCGAATTTTTCATGCCCACACACACACATGAAAAGAATATACCACATACCCAACAAGTTTTCTCCTCATAAGGAATTTGGAATCCTTGGTAGCGATTAGTTACCTCACAAGGGATGTCGATCGAGGGAAACCCCTTCCATGGTCAATGGAACCTCGGGCAAGGCTCAGTACCTATGCCTATCGGATCGACAAGGGGAAACCCTTTGCAAAATATTTGGAACACAACGCAGGGAGAAATCCTCGCCCAACCCTCTTCGTCCAATTATGGGAATCAACCATTGATGTCCCAACAAACGCAGTTTTCATATGTTGGTCAAGGCCAGGGTATCTACCAGAACCCTAGCCAGTAACCCAACTTTTCCTGGAAACTTGGTGCTAATCAAACCCTAGGTTCCCTTTTTCTTGTACATAGTACCCAAACCAAACTACCATTTTTGGAAACGTTACACTTGTGAGACTTGTCAAGGTTGCTTAACGACCCAATTTTTCATGAGCCGCGTTGGCCCCCAATGCCGACTAAGTTTCCCTTGGATATTCTGAAGTTCGAAGGAAAGCTTGGTGAAAATCCAGGTGATCATGTGACAACTTTCCACCTATAGTGATTGTCAAACTCATTGCGAGACGACTCCATACAATTGTTCCTGTTTCAACGCACTCTTATCAGGGGTGTTGTGAAATGGTACATCGAGCTCGACCACTCAAGATATTCTTACTTTAGTGATTTGGCGATGGTTTTCCTAAACCATTTCCAACTACCTGTGAGATACAATGATTACACCGAGTTTATGGCCAAATTTAAGCAGACTAAGGCCGATCATATCTCAGATCACATCCAATAATGGCAGCATCGGAAGAGTTTGATCAAGGTACAGGTGCCACCGAATTTTCTGTAGGAGTGGTTCCTGAAGTCTTTGTTACCTCATTTATCCAAGGACGTTGCGAATTCAGGAGTGTTTTCATAGGAGGACATAATGAGAGAACAAAAAATCGAATTGATATACTCTTAGTCTTTCTTTCTCTATGAGATTTTTCCAGATGGGCCACGGTCCATCCTTGACAAGGCCAGACAAAAGTATGGACCACATGATGATGGTCTAGTTGGTTCAATAGAAGAAAATTCCACTGATCAGTTGTCAAATCAATTGAGAAAATTTTTGATATAGCAGACACCATCCATCCATACCTCCAGTTTGACTATTCCCCCTAACCAAATGTCAGACGCACATAGTGTGCAGTTGATGAACCTGAAGGCCAACCAACATCCTGAAGGGAAGAAAAAACAATGAAAATAAGAAGGGTAAGGGGGATAAGAAGCCCAACAACAATGTTGGTGATGGAAACACAAAGAAGAGAAAGTCAAAGTATCCATGTAACCTTTGCATGGAGGACCACCTGACTCACTTGTGCCCTCAATGTGAAGAGGCCCAGAAGTTATTGGCATAGMAACAGCCTGTTGTGTTAACAAACCCATTTCCACATGGGTAAAATATGACTCAAGCCTCTTCGAGTGCATAAGGGGGCAGTCAGGGAKCCCCCTTGTCTTCTAGTGATCCCTCATCCACAAACATTTATATGATGAAAGGTGACTCTTATATAGAGACCATGGCACACGATTACGAAATGTCGGAATTTGCCGAAAAGGGTCAAGAAGCCACAAACCCACYAGTTCCTCTCCAAATTGATAGGAAAATGGGAGAAACAATGACACACATCTCGAAAGGGGCGTTCAAGAAAGATTCTYATAATCCAAACGCGAGGGTTGCCCAAAACTACTCTGTGGTGGARGATATGTCACAAAACCCTTACGCGATATCTGCTTTGGAGGTCCTCTAGAGATACCCTTCGTAGAGAAAGGCTCTTTTATCCACTTTGTATCTACAGAGACTTTTAATCCAGGAATGATCATTCTCGATATGACTGACTTGAAACCTCGTCTTCCTTAACACATTTCGTTTCATATAGTAGTGGCTTACACCATGAAAACTTTTACCTAGAATATTTTCCACATGGTGGTTTATGAGGGCACCTCGACTTGCATGATGTCGTTGGCGTGTTGGAAGGCCATTGGCCAACCCATTTTGTCTCCATCACCTACTATGCTTACTTCTTAAAACGATTTTTCTTTCAGACCACATGGAATCATTCCTTATTTCACCATACAGTTAGGAGGAAAGACTGTGTGTGTCGAAGTTGAAGTGGTCAATGCACCTTTTGACTATAACCTTCTGTTAGGAAGGACTTGGACCTATGTAATTCATGCAGTGGTTGCCACATTTTTTTAGGTCTTGTTGTTTCTGCATGAGGTCTGAATCGTAACCATTGATCAGTTGTCCTTATCCCGGTCTGGCCCTTCATTGGGGGTATCCATGGTCCCGATGATTGATAACCCTCAGCCTGACATTGTCAACGTAGAGGTTGTTTTGTGCCCACCCTTGATGGGTACTTTTGATCACCTGCCTCATTCCGACGATGTCAAGTTTATATCAGTTGCCCCCGACCAACCTAGGGCTGAAATATTTCAAGTGTCATCATTCCAAACAACTTACTTTCACAATCCATGGACTCTTCCTTCCCCATAGGCCTTGATGGAAGGGATAGGGAATCCTGGGATATCTATGCCCTTGTCCATGGTAGAATTTTCATATTATTTTCCAACAAGCTTTGACCGACCCTGATCCGACTCCTGCACAAGAGTTAGATCTAGTTCTCGAGCCTATTTGGGATCAAGATTCCCTCTCCACTATAAATTATTTAGAATTGGTATTTCCCTTAGATGAGGCAATTCTTGAGGCATTGACTGGTCCAAACAGACCTAGGATGATCTTCATCATAGATCATATTTCCTCTCGGATTTAAGAAGAATAGAGGCAGGTGAATTTGTGTTGACTATGAATGGAGACAGTTCTTGTCCTATTAATCCTTTGGCTATGCAGGTAGTTTACGTCGAGGTTAATATGGAAAGTATCACTGAAATTAACTTTGCATACATATGATAGTTTATCTAATCCAGTTGAACATATTGAGTATTGTCTTAAGGTATGGGAAGTTGCGCAACTACCATCTCAATTATGGGTACATAATTTCTTCCATTATCAAGGAACAATTTCAAAAGCCTATTATGTGCATGAGAATACCAAGAGAAAGACTACATGCTAGAAGATACTACAATATTATTTTTTTCATGATTTCTCCTTTTCTGGTAAGTCTTCAGAAATTATAGTAGTACTACAAAAAATTAAGAAAATGTTTCTTACTAATCAATTCAGGCCCAATTATTCCCCTACTGTATTCCATGAGAATGAAGATCCACTTCAATTTATTTCTTATCCATCTCCAGTAAGGATAGCTATGGATTGCAGCAATATTGACAAAGACCCTGAAGAATTGGAGGGGCTTAGACATTTGACTTATAAGGAATCTACAGGAAAAAAAGAAGTTAGTGACACTCCATCAGGTAATGCTAGTAGTTCATACACTCATCCTTTGAGGTTGTGGAAAATGAATATTGGGAGTGAAGAGCATCCTAATATGGCTTCTATAGGATACTACTAGGATGAGCAAACTATGACTAAGATCCAGGCCATGTTGCAGGATTTTGAGGATTTGTTCCCTAAGAGATTTTGAAAACTTAAAGGAATTAAAGAAGATTTGGGAGATATGAGAATATAATTTAATATTGATGTTAATCCAGTCAAACATGGACTGTATCGCCTGAACCCTAGATTCAAAGGAAAGGTTAAGAAGGAAATTGACATAATTCTTATAGTTGAATTAATTTTCCCCATGGATGAATGTGAGTGCATCAGTCCAACTTTCATATATAATAATAAAGGAAATGAATACATAATAGTTTTTGTGGACTATAGAATCTTGAACTCATCTTGTGTGCATAATCCTTTTCCTAATCCATTTACTGATGAAGTACTTAATCAGGTGGATGGAAACGAAGCATATTCCTTCACTGATGGATTTTCAGGGTATCCTCAAGTCAAAATTGTGGAAGAGGAAAAACATAATACCACTTTTACTATTGAATGGGGCTCTTTTACTTACAATGTTATGCCCTTTGGGCTTAAGAATTCTCATGCTATATTTTCCAGTATTATTATTGTTGCCTTACAAGACTTTATACATAATTTCCTCGAAGTTTACATGGACAATGTAAAACTTGTTGAAGGAACACATTGGTCTACTTTGGTTGATGTTTTTCCATTGAAAACAGTTACAAATTTCATTAAATATGAAGAAATGTGTTTTTTGTGTGACTTTCAAAAATTTGTTGGGACATTGTTTGTAGAGAAGTAGTTTTGGTTGATCCTGCAAAGGTTGTTGTTATCTTCAATATTCCTCCCCCTACAACTTCCAAGAAGTTGTGATCCACTTTGGGTCATACTGAATATTATCGTGGGTTCATTAGGAATTATGCAAGTATAAATTCCCCACTGGAGAAATTGTTGAAGAAAGATGAAGTTTTCTACTAGAACCCTGAATGTGATGGAGATTCTAACTAGAAAGTTGAATTCCATGTTCACATTGATGCTTCTCATATTTCTTTAGGTGTTGTTATTACACAACCTAGTGAAGGTATATAGATCATCCTATTTATTGCACCAATATAAAACTATCGTAGGCCGAGCGCAACTACACCACCGTAGAAAGGGAGGGATTGGCTATGGTATATTCTCTGTAGAAGTTCAGACATTACCTTTTGGGATGTCATTTCAAGTTTTTCACTAATTATTCAACTTTGAAGTATTTAGTTAACAAAATGTGTTAGAAGGAAGAATTTGTAGATGGATTTTGTTGTTCCAAGAATTCTCCTTTGAAGTTGTTTTCAAACCAGGAAAGTTGAATGTTGACCCTAACCACTTATCTCGGTTAGAGTCAGGAGAAACTAGTGGAGTTGTAGATGACCATCTCCCAAATGTAGATTTATTTAATATTGAATTTGTTATAGATTGTATTTCTAATATCGCCCTCTTCTTGACTATTGGTGTCTTCCTCGATGGTTATTCTGCAACATAGAAGAGACATTTGGTGGTTCATGTAACATACTACCAATTTTTTTCAAGTGTAACATCCCTCGGCCTGTCCAAGGAACATCACTTGTGTAATAACACATAAAAAAATGTTTCTAATTTATTTGTTGTATCTTACCAGTCACGATTTAAAGACATATTCAACTAATTTACGATACCTATAATTAAATGCAACTAAAAAATTATAAACAAGCATAAATGCAACTAATAAACAACTATAACAACATATGAAACCATTTCCATATATAGAGTAAATGCACAACAATTACATTCATGGAATAACGCATCAAAATGGATAAGCACTTATCTTTATAAAACATTTATGCAATCAGTTGCTTGGGAAGGACGTTCCACCCAACCATATACCTATTGTTCCAAATCTCAACAGCAAGTCACCCTTGAGCTGGGGCTAGGAATCCACAAAATAAGGGTGCCTCTCATAGTCCCCTCACAGCTAAGTATCATAAAACCCATTGGTTCTCTCCTACACCTATATTGAATTCCCTCCATCTCTCTTCCTCTTGACCTATCCAACTCATGAAATGTACCCTGTCACTACTCTTGGTCCATAGGGCCTCCCATTTGTTTATCAGGGTCTCTCTGGCATAGGTATCTATAAACATTTCAGCTGGGAACTTAAAAGAACTCATTGCTAGGAAAGAACCAACAAAATACAACATCAAACATGTGTTGATACAATGCAAGTCACTTAAGGGTTCACTCTTCAGACCTGGAAACCTGGATCTTCAATTTTCAACTCCAAAATGCTCCAAAAACGTTCCAATATACTCTAGAATTGACCCATCCTTTTTGTTTCAACTCCCAAGCCATTCTTCTTTGTTTTTCTCTTGTTGTTCTTACCCCAACTCTATATATAAATCTGCTTGTTACTACCCATACAAATTTCCTCTCTTTTTCCAAGACCATTGACTGCTCACTCTTCCCAATGTTGTTTGCTTCTTCCCCATGATTTCCAATAACTATGGGATGTAACTCTCACACCTACCCTATGACACATATTTAATGATTGGTCTCTCATACACTCAACCAGAAATTAGAAGTTTTCCCTTAAATGATAATAAAATTCAGAAATGTGGGTTTGAATTAACACCTATAAATTATTCCCCTTTGGACCCCTCTTGGTCTCTCTCAGGGAGTTCCCCCTCTCTTTTGGATTAAACATCCCCTATATCTATCCATTCCCAACAACTAGCATTACATTATATTCATTAAAAACATAAAATACACTTCACATATTGCATCGCTTGGCCACAACCATATTCCTATCTACAATATCCATTAAATAAATTGGGGATTATAGTGGGGATGTTACATTCCCCCTCCCCTACAATAATGCATCATCCCCGATGCACATCACATGCCAAAAATATATACACATTTACATTACCATGTTTAGAAAATAGAAACAATTTATGCAATTTTCTACCCTCCAAGAACAGTCCAAACCAAAATATCTCATTCTTCTCACATTGCTCATCTTAGGAATGTGCCCCCTTCACTACCTTCATTCCATCAGTTTGTGCCACTCTTTTATTTGGGCTATCAGCGCTGATCAAGAATTTATGAGATGAGGTTCTAGAACTGTAGCTGTCAAAAAATGGAGTCTTGTGTTTTTCAGCTTCTATTTCCTTCAAAATCGAAAAAACCTTGTGGGTAGGTATTCCTCCCGCATAGTTTCTTCATGATTCCATGTTACATATTCAGGACCATAGCATGTCCATTGAACCTTTACCATCCCTATGGTTTTTTCTTGAGCACTTTGACTTTCCGGTCCATGATGCATATTGGTTCCACACAAAATCCCCCTTCATTTTCCACCTAGATCACAGTCCAATCAATTATGTGTTTAGGGTCAGGCACATACTTCTTTAATAATGACATATGAAAAACATTATATACTCACATGGATGCAAGAAATTCTATCATGTATGCAACTGGACCTATATTTTCTAATATTTCAAAAGGCCCATAATATCTCACTACCAATTTTGGGAAACAACTCAATCTTATTGAACTTATTTTTGCTTTAACTTTTAGGAAAGCATGTTCTGCCACTTTAAAATCTCTAAAAATTATGTTCTTTAAGCATATAGAGGCTTCCGCAGTGAAAGATATTTAATATCATTTTAGGGATTAACTGCGTAGTGTAAGTCATTAATATATGACCCATATTCATGAGCATCAGTCGCAACTGACCAATAATTCTCATGATTTGAATAGTCCACTTAGCACTCATTGCATCGGGTGATGCTCATAGGGGTGAAGAAATGAGATTGAACCCAACAAAATGAATCGCATAGCATCAATCATCACTTCCGGGGCTTGCACCCGGTAACCAGTACTTCCCAGGTGCTCACCCATCCCAAGACGCCTCTGGGTCAAGCGTGCTTAACTGTGGAGTTTTTCCCACAATCAAGCCCACTTAGCTTGCTACCCCATTTTCAAAACCTTAGCAAGTATCGTGCCTTATGAACTACCCAGTTAGAGCTCCCTTAACTCTTATTATTTAAGCATATAGGGGCTTCCGCAATGCAAGATATTTGATATTATTTTAGGGATTAACTACGTAGTGTAAGTCATTAATATATGACCCATATTCATGAGCATTAGTTGCAACTAACCAATAATTCTCATGGTTTGAATAGTCAACTTAGCACTCATTGCATCGGGTGATGCTCACAGGGGTGAAGAAATGAGATTGAAACCAACGAAATGAATCGCATAGCATCAATCATCACTTATGGGGCTTGCACCTGGTAACCAGTACTTCCCATGTGGTCACCCATCCCAAAACGCCTCTGGCTCAAGTGCGCTTAACTGTGGAGTTTTTCCCACAATCCAGCCCACTTAGCTTGCTACCCCATTTTCAAAACCTTAGCAAGTATTGTGCCTTATGAACTACCCAGTTAGAGCTCCCTTAACTCTTATTATTTAAGCATATAGGGGCTTCCGCAGTGCAAGATATTTGATATTATTTTAGGGATTAACTACGTAGTGTAATTCATTAATATATGACCCATATTCATGACCATTGGTTGCAACTGACCAATAATTCTCATGATTTGAATATTCCACTTAGAACTCATTGCATCAGTTGATGCTCACAGGGGTGAAGAAATGAGATTGAAACCAACGAAATGAATCGTATAGAATCAATCATCACTTTCGAGGCTTGCACCCGATAACCAGTACTTCCCAGATGGTCACCCATCCCAAGACGCATCTGGCTCAAGTGTGCTTAGTTGTGGAGTTTTTCCCACAATCAAGCCCTCTTAGCTTGCTACCCCATTTTTAAAACCTTAGCAAGTATTGTGCCTCATGAACTACCCAGTTAGAGCTCCCTTAACTCTTATTATTTAAGCATATAAGGGCTTCTGCAGTGCAAGATATTTGATATTATTTTAGGGATTAACTGCGTAGTGTAAGTCATTAATATATGACCCATATTCATGAGCATTAGTCACATCTGACCAATAATTCTCATGATTTGAATAATTCACTTAGCACTCATTGCATCGGGTGATGCTCATAGGGGTGAATAAATGAGATTGAAACCAACGAAATGAACCGCATAGCATCAATCATCACTTCCAGGGCTTGCACCCGGTAACCAGTACTTCCCCAGTGGTCACCCATCCCAAGACACCTCTGGCTCAAGCGCGCTTAACTATGGAGTTTTTCCCACAATCAAGCCCACTTAGCTTGCAACCCCATTTGCAAAACCTTAGCAAGTATTGTGCCTTATGAACTACCCATTTAGAGCTCCCTTAACTCTTATTATTTAAGAATATAGGGGCTTTCACAATGCAAGATATTTGATATTATTTTAGGGATTAACTGTGTAGTGTAAGTCATTAATATATGACCCATATTCATGAGAATTAGTCACAACTAACCAATAATTCTCATGATTTGAATAGTCCACTTAGCACTCATTGCATCGGGTGATGCTCACAGGGGTGAAGAAATGAGATTGAAACCAACGAAATGAATTTCATAGCATCAATCATCACTTTCAGGGCTTGCACCTGGTAACCAATACTTCCCAGGTTGTCACCCATCCCAAGACGCCTCTGGCTCAAGTGTGCTTAACTGTGGAGATTTTCCCACAATCAAGCCCACTTAGCTTGCTACCCCATTTGCAAAACCTTAGCAAGTATTGTGCCTTATGAACTACCCAGTTAGAGCTCCCTTAACTCTTATTATTTAAGCATATAGGGGCTTCTGCAGTGCAAGATATTTGATATTATTTTAGGGATTAACTGCATAGTGTAAGTCATTAATATATGACCCATATTCATGAGCATCAGTCGCAACTAACCAATAATTCTCATGATTTGAATAGTCCACTTAGCACTCATTGCATCGGGTGATGCTCACAGGGGTGAAGAAATGAGATTGAAACCAACGAAATGAATCGCATAGCATCAATCATAACTTATGGGGCTTGCACTACACAGTTAATGCCTAAAATAATATCAATTATGTTCTTGTCTGCATAGATTTTTTGCATGTCCTAGGTAGTCTTCAAATTTTCCATGATCTTTGTCATATTCGCTTCCATTTCTTTTAACAAATTTGGCCCAATGAAGGCTATGTTTGTTGGGTTGTCCCAACTCACTAGTGTGTTACACTTTATGCCATATAAAGATTCAAAAGGACTATTTTTTAATGAGGCATGTGTTGGCATGTTTACAAGCAGGTGTGCTTGTCATTGATGGCAAGATCAGAGTATGCAGCGATGGAAAAACAGGGACAACGTAAGCTCAGGAGGATTAGCGCAGAGTCGCACGCAGTGCGTAGGTGTGCACTAGGGACGAGGTTAACTCATTGCCAAAGCTCAAGAGATATAGCGTACTCAGGATCTTAGACGGATCAAAGGTCGAGGCCTTTGAAACTTATAAATTATTCCATGTTAGGAGGATGTGTAAGCTCGGGAGGAGAAGCGACAGTGATCTTTGGATACCATTGAGAATTCCCGATGAACGTCAGATCTGAGCCTGAGGTCCGACCGGCGTTGGATCCAGGAGAACATACACATTCTTTAAAGAGCAATGTGAAGCGGGGTTATGAAATCCCAAAGGCAGGAGGACAGTTTCGGATACCAGGAGTTGGAAGAGTCGAGACTCTTAATCATTAGGAGTCCCGAAATCATGAAATGCAAAACACCAAAATCCTGAAAGCAGGAGGATAGTTTTGGATACTAGGAGTTGGAAGAGTCAAGACTCTTCATCATTAGGAGTCCTAGAATCATGAAATGAGAAACCCCGAAAACCTAAAATAGGCACATCAACTGGAGTTTCGGATACCGGGAGTTGGAGGAGTCAAGAGTCGAGACTCTTCATCATAAGAGTCCTGAAGTCGTGAAATGCGAAACGACGAAACACATTTTTGTGTAGATTTCGGATACCGGGAGATGGAGCATCAAAACACTTCATCACAAGGAATTCTGGAATGTCGAAATGCAAAAAACACCTTTTGGTGTTGGTTTTGGATACCGGGAGTTGGAGTGTCGAAACACTTTGCAACAGGAATGTCGAAATGACGAAACGCCTAAATGAATTTTTGAATAAGGCTATGGTCACCGCCGGTGGTCACATTGTCGAAGAGATGTAGAGAATATATTGAAGAGACAAGCTCCATTTCAAAGTTTGGGACATGGAGAGTCGAGACGACTCATCACAAAATCCCCGAAACGCGAAATGAAAAATACATGTTCAGAATTGGCCCTTGGTCATAACCCATGGTCACATTGACAAAGGCTCAAGGGAGGAGGTAGCATGAAGCTAATATCCATTTCAGATATCTCAACTTGGAGATTCGAGATGCCTCACCACAGGGATTCCGAAAAGTCGAATGTCGGAATGCCGAAACTCCGAAAAGCCGAATTGCGAAATGGTGAAATAAGCAAGAGACCCATAATTTATGATCCAATGGTGTAGGTTAATCAGGAATATGATCTAAGGGCTATTGTTTTTCTTCACAATTAATTGATCAGTGGTGATTCAGTTGCTGATACAGTTTTTGGAGGTTCACAGTGTAACTGCTAGAAACGACTGATTGTTTCTGCCAGGGGATTGGAAGGGACTTCAGGGTGATTTCCATAGAAGATGAAGAGTCTCAAGGCATCTGCCAGTGGAATGAAGAATGTTCAGGAGGAAATTGACATATGGAAGAGTTTTGAAGCCTGTAACTACAACAGATAGGATGAGATCGACTGTGACAGAGAAGTCAAAGAGTCTCGACTAGTAGACAGACTAAGGAATCTTAGCATAACACCCAGTGATGAGGGACACATGGGTTTGACAACCAGAGAAGCTGAAGAGTTGCAATGATGATCAGGAAGAGCACTCGACATGAAGAGGATGCAGAAGCATTGTGTAGATGGCATGCACAAGGTGCACAGAGACTATAATAATGCAGAACATAGAAGAGATGGGGGTTGTTGTTGAGAAGGATTCAGAAGTGTAGAAGGAGGAGTGTGCAGCAGCTGAAATAGAGAGAAGCGGAATGGTTCATTGAATGGACATGGTGCATAGAGAATAAAAGGAAAAAGCACAGAAAGTGCAAGGCATGTCTGCAACAAGACAATGAGACACTAAAGGAAGGTTGAGGTGCTCTTGTAGAGAAAAAAAGAAGATCAGAAATCGCAAGAAGATGTAGATAGAGAGACACTGATACAGGAGAGTAGAGCAGCATAGCAGAATAGTGATAAGCCTAGTAAGCCAATGATAAATATTGTATCACTATGATAAATTTATATATAGCAAACTTTATATTTCAGAGTGGTAGGGAAGTGCTAGGGATTACTATTTTCCTCAGAGGTTCAAGTGGGTTCTTGAATGCAGGGAGTTGTAGCTTCCATCTAGTTGCAGCTAGAGAAACCAGGGTGGCAGGGTGGTGCAAGGGAGAAATGTTGTTCTATGTTATACAGGTTGGTGCCTGTGTGACTGGAAGTTGGT
>ML819951.1:32571-52339 GCA_009831015.1 Picea engelmannii | reverse complement strand
TCCTATTTCTATTTCAGCATATGACAAGAGAAATAGTAAGCAAACTAATTGAGCAAACTAGATAAGCAAACTGAGAATTAAAATCAAAGCTAACAACTAATCATCCATCGAAACCTTGTCAAAGAAACCATTAACTCAATACTCTTTGTTTTAACTCTGTTTTAACTTCTAACTATTTCAACATACATAAATTCTAGTCTATCATCTAATCACACACAGGCATTAGTGGCCTAAGCTTAAGATTATTTCCTATTTAACTCAAGAGACATGGCATATTAACACTATCCTTCATAATCAACCTACAACAAGAAACTGAAACAATTAAGCTATGAACAAAAATTACACAAAAAGTAAAAATAATAAAAACTCGTGTAAAGGAACTAAAAGAAATAACAATTACACTGCTTGATATCACAAACTAACTAACTAAAAATTCACCCATACCACTGGTGGGCCCCCCAGCAGGTCATGGCTACTCCTCAACAGTGAATCACGAGCTCAAGAAACATGATTTCTGCATTTAAATTAAAAACACAGTTTTACATGAATTTATGAAAATATCTTGAAACAACAAAAACAATGCTAGCTTCTGAACTTAACTAACCTTAAATCTCCTCTTGTGTCTAACCATTGTTGTGGTATTTATAAAGGTTACAAGATGAGAGGTCGACCACTGGAAGGGTCGACCTCCTCCAAAAACAATAAATTGCACTTAATGCATTTTAACCATCGGTGGCTTCTACAAACTAAGCGAGCCAATAAACACCCAGTATAACAACCCAATCCAAGTTGTCAGAATATCAGTAGCTAGAGGCCACGAGCACAAGAAAAACCCATGTCGTTGATTTTCCCACCACTGGTTGTTGATATGATAACCGCCAACTCACCCACAGTTTTAGTGCAGGATGGAGTGTCGGACACAGTGACGGATGGAGTATCGGATGCAATGTCGGATGGAGTACCAGACTGAGTGCTAGATGGAAAAATTCCCTGTGATTTTTCCCTGTGACACACAGATCGTGAATTAGCTCCTTGGAATCATTAAATCATGTTGAATTATACTTGAAACCATCACAAAACTTCAATTATACATACTTGGTATAAGTTATGGTGATTTGATATAAGAATCCTTCAAAAACTTCTTCAAATAGTGAAATACACATATAATACCGAATAAAAAGGATTATAATCATCATTATTAATTAACCATATTATGATCGCAACAGTACCCCCACACCTAAGATTTTGCAGGTCCCACTGTAAACAAAAAGGAATTGCCCCACATGACTAAAATTGTTGAGAAGGATTAGCTTTAGAGGCTTCTCCCTCTTGCCGTGAAGATTTTGTCTTGTGCCTCTTCTGTTGTTTCAATTGTGCCCTAAGGTTGCAATTGGTTTTGGTCATTTTGTCAACCAATCGTTGAAGGGAATTCACCTTTGCTTAGAGGATTGCATTTCCATGGTGAAGATGTGTGTCCAAAGTATTCCTCTCTTCTAATTGTTGCAGCAGCTGAAAATTTTCCTATTGTAATTTCTCAATGGCTGGAGAAAGATTAGATATCTCGGAGGAGGGCTTAGATCCCTTGAAATATGTAGAAATTCTATCGGTTTTAGGATCTGTGGTAGGTGTCTGTGAGGTAGGGGTAATAGGAGGTTTATAAGGAGAAGTAGGTTCAGATTTTGTCTTTCTATGAGACACCAATTCTTCTATAGACACTTCCCTAAGTCTTTTGTGAGGGATTTCGAGATCAGAAGACACTTGGATAGGGTCTGAAGTGGTCATGGGTTTTGCATAAGGTTTTCCTCTTGTATTTTGGGTACTCTTTCGAATAGCTCCTCTATTAAATCGATTAGCTCCTCTCCTATTTTTGGGGACCACAGGGAAGTCTTGGTGAATTACCACTTGTATCTTTTTGGGTGCAGGATCAATAGACATGGAAGGCATCGGGGGGTCAACAGTAGGATTCTTGGTTTTTTTGCCCGATGAGGCTATAGTGGTATCAACAAGTTTCTTGGAGTTTTTCTTTGGTAAAGGAATAGCTTGATCATGAGGGTTTGGAGTCTTCAAAGAATGGGGTTTGGATGGAGAAATAGACCTTAAATCAAGTGTATTTCTGCTAGTCTTGATTGTCAAGTGAGGGTTTGCAAATTGGTAAATGAACTCATCCCAAGTTTTCCCTTGTTTCTCCAATTCAGATAAGACAAGTAGTTTGATAAGGCCATGTTGAAAGAGGCTATTGTGGGGGTTGGTTACATTCTTCCTTACTTGGGAAGACATCTTCTCCAAACTTTTTAAGAAGTAAAAGGGAAAATTTAGTGGCTTATTGAAGTGAAAGTGAGCTAATAATCGAAAGTGACAGGATTTAAAGACGAAATATCTACCTTCACATGTGATAAACCTGGTGATGATTATGAGAGGGTTAATTATCTCCTCTTTTATACACTCCTTGGAGTATCCTTTAGCTCCAGAGATGTTTTGAAATTCTGGTTTGAAAACCCTGTTATAGCTAGATCGTGGTAACTGGTGGTTTTTAAACCATCTATCCCCAATTCTTGGAATCTTTGTGGCTATGGATATGGATTCCTCAAAGACCCCACATGTGTCGTATTTCCATCAAAACCAATGGAAAATTGCATAGATATTCCATCATCGTGGCTCTACAAATGAGCCAAGAACGGACCCCAGCCTGCGTGAAGGAACACTTCCCTGCACTATGTGAACTCGAGGATGGTGAAGAGGTCAGCATAGGAAGACATCTCATACCGTTTGGGCATGATGACAGTGTTGAGAAATGGACAGAGGGAGAAATTCGACAGAGAATGGGTGCAATTAGGCAAAGGATGAGCACGATTAAGAAGAGGTTGAGCGCAATTAAACAGGGGTTGAGTGTAATGTGGACAGAGGTGAAAGAAATGAGACAGAGGATGAGCATGTTTAAATAGGGTCAAATGAAATGAGAAAAGGGAGAGTGTGAGCAATAAATGGGATAACCAAATTGAATGTTCCCTCTATTTTTTAGTGTGCCTAGAGTTGATGGTTGCATTCATGCATGCACGAGTTTCCATGTGTGAGCATCGATTTCGAATTTGAAGGCATGTTTTTGGGAGGCAATCTTAATGATTAAAGAGATTAGATCAATTTCCAATTCTTTGACTTGGACATTTGATGATGAAAATTTCTAAGTTTACATCATTCAATCTTAATTGCCATGAACTAGTTCAAATAAATTCCATTGATTCCTGTTACCTGAAATTGTGGACAGTTACTGTTGTATAATTTCATATTCCACTTCATATGACACCTCATATGGCACTTCATATGGTACTCCATATGGTACCTCTATGTGAAATGCAATTTTACCTCCTGTAATGGATATTCTGCAGTCTTAGAATGATTTTGACAGTCACAATGAGTAGGAGTAGAGGCAGAGTGTTCCATTATTATTTATTTTTCCACCATGCTTACTCGATCCATTCCTTTATCTCACATAAGACATGTAATCTCAATTCTGTAATGAATAGTCTATAACAAAAATAAACCAGTTAAGTGGTCTGTTAAGGAAATGTACAACAATTTATAACACACGGGGAATTATCATTTCAAAATATAAAATAACTATTGATGTCATATCCTGTGTCATAAAAACAATACACATAAATTTTTACAAAGATTCACTTCTTCTAGGAAGTGTTATCATTTGTCAACTCATGAAACCCCTCCCCCACATGTAAGTATCGTGACACGTCACAATCAAAAGTATAGGAAACCAGTAAATTCTCCCAATAGCTGAAGATTTACAGCTTGTTAAGTGTAGAGATAAATTTCACAGATTGGTCTGACGAGACGGTTAGAAGATGGCCCCACCTATAGGATAAGAGATCCTATATATAAATAAGAAGAGGTAGGCGAGAGAGTTTCAATATAGTATCAAAGTTAGTTTTCAATGGAAAATTTATGGAGTTCATTAACCTTATATTAACCATACATACTTCATGTCAGCTTTGTCTACAATTAATGTCGTACATTAGGACAAGTTTAAATTTCTTATTTATGTTTTTGTCAGATTATCATCCTCACTAGGTAGAATGCCTTGCTGCCAACAAGCTTGTTCAGTACCCCAGTGAGTTTACCTAGTCATACCACAGGCCGATACCTGCTGTCAGCAGACCTATTCAGTATCTTGGTGGGTTATCCTCTTACAACCTCAGAGACTGCACCTCCATATTTTAATATTTTTAGTATAATATTTCTTTGTACAAGAATATGGGGGGACATCTCTAAAAACAATTTTTTTCTTTTTTTTTCAATTGGGATGGTATTTATGTTAGAGGATGACTTTTCGTTATATATTCCTTAGTGATTGTCCTAATGTAAGGGGTACTTAAGTGGACGTAGCCTATATAAAGATATGATATAATCGAGTATTTTTAGTGTGTAATGGATGGTACCATTGGGAAAAATAGAAAGGTGTCTTTAGGCTCAACTCACTTTCTTCATTTTTTTGATGTTTCCATGGCTAACCACTAATAATACATTCTTGTTACTCTTTAATAAAGATACTTTACTCACTTACTCGAGGTTCTTGGGAAAACTATACAAGTGACCTCTAAGTTTGATGTTTATGGTATCACTTCCTTATATAGTGGTGAAGGTTTTCAAGAGCAGCTGCTATTTAAGATGCCTTGAGAAAAAGAGGATAAAAATATTTTGCAAAAATATGGCTAATTATAGCAAGTCATTATTCATTTGATGCTTAGTAGACAAAAAGGTTCAAATATAGCAATATTTTGAAGAAAAATCCTTCTTTTATATTTCCTTGAAACTGTCTACTCCTAGTGAAATAAATACCTACATAAATCTCTAGAATTGTTTATCAACAAAATTCAAAATTATTTGCATATGTACAGTCAGAAAATTCAAAAAAAATATTCAAGAACAAGGGGGGACTTCCCCATCTACTAAGGCCAATGCCTTGTCAATTGACATGACCTATAGAAAATATTTTTAGAAATGGGTCTATGATAAAGTTTGAGTCGGTGTCCATTCACTACAAAGGAGACTTGTCCATCATCAATTGTTTTGATTTTCACATCTCCATTGTCATATACAGTGACTACCTTGTAAGGACCCAACCATCGAGTGGTAAGTTTTCCTTTGAAGGTTTTAAATTGGGAGTCAAAGAACAAATCCCAATCACCAGGTTGGAAGTGTTTCTTCTTAATAAACTTGTCATGCCACTTGATCCTTTGGTTTTGGACTAACATTGTTCGTTGGATAGCATATTGCATGATCTCATCCAACTCATTTAATTGTAGGGCCCGTTGTTTCTAAGCCTCATCTAAGCTTAATCCCAATTCTACGGAAATACAAAAGGTCCTTACTTGGAATTCTATTGGTAGAAGTACTTGGTTCCCGTACACTAGCTCATAAGGGGTATGCTCGGTGGTGTTTCTCCAGGTGGTCTGATATGCCCACAAAGCCTCTCGAAGCCTGTCAACCCAATCCTGATGATTTAATTGAACAATCTTGGTTAATATAGCTTCCAGAACTTTGTTTGTAGACTCTACCTCACCATTAGCCTATGGGTGGTATGGAGAAGATTTACAGCGTTTAATCCCATATTTTTCTGTTAGTCCTCTCATCATATTGGAAGTGAATTGAGTGTCTTAGTCTGTAACAATTTCATGAGGAACACCGAAGCAGGTAAATATGTATTCATAAATGAATTCAACAATGGATTTTTATGTATCCCTAAATAGGGATTTTTCCTCTACCCACTTGGTGACATAATTTGTACAAACCAAAATATATTTTTTCGTACGAGACATGGGTGAAATTGGTCCTACAAAGTCAAGGGCCCATTTCTCAAAAGGTTCTATCATAACTTGGGAACGCAAGGGAATTTTTTCAGCTAACATGGGTCTTCCTATCCTTTGACAATTGTCACAACTCCTCACATACTCGGCAACATCCTTGAAAATGCTAGGCCAATAGTAACCTGAATGTAACACCTTATATGTTGTAAGTTTGTTAGAAAAATGGCCTCCACATGGTCCATCATGACAACTTCATAGTATGTCTAGTATCTCGTCTTCTCAGACACATCTACGAATAATCAAATCGGACTTGTATGAAAACTTTCATGACCAATCCAAGAGTAATTGGCACTTTGCGTAATAATTCTACGCTTTTCATGAGGTGACAAATGAGATGGTAACTTCCTAGTAGCCAGATAGTTTTTCATATCTGCAAACCATGGGGTATTTACAAAAAGGGAAAAAAGGTGCTCATATGGGAAACTATCATCTATGGGAATATCATCATCCTCATTTTTTATTCGTGAAAGAAAATCAGATGCCAAATTCATCTTTCCAAGTCGGTCAAGAATGGTGATGTTAAACTCTTACAACAACAGGAGCCACCTAGTCACTCAGCTATTAGTTATGGCTTTATTCATGAGAAATCTAATGGTGGAATGATCTGTATGTACAAATACTTCATAACATGTATTGTAATGAAGAAACTTATTGATAGCATGAACTACTGCCAAGAATTTCTTCTGGGTAACCGTGTAGTTTAACTCGGCAGGGGATAAGTTCTTGCTCACAAAATAAATGGCATAGGACTGTTGGTCCTCTTTCTTCCCTAATACTCCTCCTATTGCAATTTCAAAGGCATCAGTGGATATGTGAAATGGGAGAGCCCAGTTGATCCCCCTAATAATTGGTGCCACAGACAGCTTAGCTTTTAGGGTTTCAAAGGCAGTTTGACATTGCTCAATCCAAAGAAAATCAACATCCTTTATTAACAATCCAAACATGGGTGCAGCAATCTTTGTGAAATTTTCAATAAAACGCTGGTAGTATTCGACGTGTCCAAGAAATATTCTCACCTCTTTCTAAGTTTTGGGGGGTGGAAGTATGACAATGACCTCAATATTTTGAGGATCGAATTTAATCCCTTTAGATGAAATGTGATGTCCCAGAACCACTTCTTCAGTCAACAACATTTTACATTTTTCATGACTTAAATATAGGTTCATTTCTTGGCATCTTATAAGGAATTTTTCTAGGTTATATAAGGATTCTTGGTAAGTATTTCCATATACTGTGAATTCATCCATGTATACCTCCACACAATCATGAATAAGATCAACAAATATCCCTAGTACGACTCGTTGAAATGTGGCAGGAGAATTATGTTAGCACTCTGTAAATATTGTCTAGCTGGTAGAAAAATGACAGAGGTAACTATTTCAAATAGCTTTAGACCTGAGGCACTAGCCTTCTCAACTCAGAGAGGACTCTCTCATGTCACTTGATATTTCTTTGGAAATCACTGGCTAGATTTGGTCTGTTTTAGGGGTATTATAAAGTTGTTGAAGAAATGGGGGTGACATTTGAGCTATGGAGTTAGAAATGAATAAAGCATTGACAAATCATTGGAACTATCAAGAGGAAAAATGTTAAATGAGGCAATGAGTCTGAGTTAAATCGAAATTTTCATGGCGAAAGAGGGAAAAGGAAAACACATAATTGCATCAAAGCATATAACAATGAATTATGAATTAGTTAGGAAGAAATACACACATGAATTTAAATTGCTAAGTCTAGAGCATCATCAGATGAATTCCAGACTTTAACTCTCCAATTTAAAAGAGGAAATTGTAAATGGCATTTCAAAGACACAAGAAATACACACTATGAAAGAAGACATAACTCATATCACAGCCAATTAGAATATTTTTATAAACAGTTCAAAACTTTGCTTCTACATTGTATATTCACTTTAGCTCATGGATTTTACAAAGCCTTCCTGCTAAGAAGGAAATCCCCTCTTTTCTCCATACTTTCTTTATCCTTGGAATGATATATATAGAATATTTACATGTGGGATTCAAAATGATTCAACTTCCCCATAGTTCTAAAGATAGAGATCAGTTACAAAAAGGAGTAACATATAACAACTTTTCTCCTACTTTATAGGGAGCGCTATAAACAGGACTAGCATATCTAAGGTTTTTTGTTGAATGCCACATGTCCATATAATTACAAAACTTTTCTTAAACATAATCAATTCAACCTGAGAACTTATTCCAGATTTGTGATTTCTTCCTTTAGAGTGCTCAACCAAACTGGTTGGTTTTCCCCAACACTCTTAGCTACTTCAGCTCTATTTCCTATTTTCTGTCGCTTGCTCCGCTTCCTCTTTATTTCTCACTTGTAGCGCCCATCTGCGTATCCATTGATGATTAAATCCCTTATGATGGGATTTAATCTGATCTCTTTTTCCGCTTCTGGTTCTGTTGCAGGATCTGTATGGAATTTTGTTGCTAATATCTGTGCAACCAACCTCTCTTTCTTATTCACTGATGAATTCACCATATTAGTTGAAAATCCTGGTTCACTGGGGGCTACTTGATCATCTTTATTCATTTTTCCCAATTTTGCAAAAAAACTTAGACTTGTCTCCCTTAATCATACAGAAATTAGGAAGTTGATCTTGTTAATTACTTTGTTCAAAATGGAATGTTGATTACTCAAAATAGGATAAATTTATCTATGATTTGGAGGACAATTGGCATCGAGTGCTTAATCACAGATTATTGATGAAAGTACTTGTCTGAACTATGGCCTATCACACTCGGCTGTCAGTTTCGAATCATGGGCCTTTGGATCATCTCTTTGGTGGTGCTTACCCAACATTGCACGGCATAAATTACTCAAGAAATGGTACTGATGTGACTGGATAAGCTGTTAACTCTTCTCTTTTCATACACGATCTTTGGAAGCGACATATGTCAAATGATTTTTTAACATGTGACATCGGGGTGAGCTTGGGTGGTTTCAAGTCTACCTTCTTTTCCCCCTGATATGCATTTGATGGCGTCGCGTGTCCTCAAGGTGAAACCATGGTATTTTCCCCGACCCACCTTCGAAAAATTATCCTTCGTGTTACTTCAATGCCTGATATGTGTATTGGTGGTCGATCTGGGCCACTCTAAGATCTACGGTCCATCGGGTCTCAAAAAATTTCTATGTCGGGGGTTGGAAAGACCAGTTTTGAGTAGACCTATTTTCACCCTGATGTGCCTCTGAGGATGCCATGCATCCATGGAATGAAACCATGGTTTCCTCCCTGGCTCGCCCTCGAATAATTAACTCTCATGTTATTTCATTGCCCGATATGGTTGATGATCATTGATCTATGCCATCTGAGATCTGTGGTTGACTGGGTCCCGTCACCCCCATGTCTCCACTATATTTTTCCATATGCCTCCATATGTGACCTTATCCTCCAAACTATCATGCTTCCATATCAATGTAGCTCTTCGCTAAATTTTCAAGACTTGGATCCTATCTAAAAATTGTTATGGTGATAATATAGGATCCAACTAGGGATGCTATCCTCCCTGTGAGGTAGCAAAGAACTATAGACCCGGTTCCTAATCCATTGGGTTGTTCCCAAAACATGTGCGTGTACCCTGCTCCGACATGTCACCAGTGTCTGCTGAAAACCAAATTCTGCACACTGCTCTCAATTGGATACTGAATGCTAAAATCTCACTATAAACAATAATGGAAATCCAAACTGAAAAATGCTTGACCAACAAGCTTATTCACACACTCCTACCTACCCTAACTACTGAAATGAACTGCCAATCAAGTGAAATCATAAAGCCAATGCATCCATGACAACATTTTATCCACTATTTGTTTTCTTTTCACTTGTTGGTTCCAAATATTTTTTGTTGATAATTGATTCAAAATTTCATCCATAAATCTAAATCTCAAAAAATCAAAAACATTTGGATTGTTTACTTCCTCCAACAAAACTACAAATGGATCTTCTAAAACATGCACAAAACAACTATCATGTTTCAACCCCTTCCACTGCATTCTTGATTTCATGTGATTTAACCCATTGATCGCCACTGAGAAACTGACAGGTTTGCTAAGAAATCTGGAAGTAATAGTTTCTATAAGACAACCATGGATTAAGAACATCATTTGGTGTAAAGAGACCCATATTTGATATAGACATCGATCTGTCACTTCCTTTATCCTTAAATTATCCACCCACTATCATCTGTAGATTCTGATTATAAAAATTATCCATATAATGTTCCATGGGATCGTGAAACACATGAAAGAATGTTTCCTTTTCAGGAGCTAAGTCAAAAAAATAAACTTCATGTTCATTAAATAATACTGATGTGGTTTCACCAACCTTCTGGGAATTTGTTTGAGGATTTTCACTTCAAGTTTCTAATGAATGAGTGGAAGTAAATTCCTACTTCGATTCTTTTAGTGAGTGTGGAAATCTATCATCATAAATTATTTCACAATTCATAATTTCTATGGATGTATTTTCAGAAACTTCATCTCTCCTTAGGTCACTTAGAAATTGATTTACTATGTCATTCTCGGAGGAAGAGAGACAACTTTGAAACACTTTGTCTTGCTGGAAATTAGTTTCAGGGGAATGACCTCTAACAACAATTTCTTGATCAGCTTCATTTGCATTTTCAAGCTGGTGGTTGAGTGCACTCTGCAATACTGAACTAAAATAACCCCTCATGTAGTCGTTCATTTGATTATCTAGTGTATGTGAAGGTTGTTGATATTCATTACTGATAATAATTTGTTTCTGTGAAACATTGTCACTTTGAATGCATTCAAACTTCCCTACTTCCTCTGCTACCTCATCATTTTCTTTCAACAATTCAAAGGAAGAAAAACATGATGGAAGATGGTTTTCATTTGCAAGTCCATTCCTTTATTCATATTTAATATCATGCCTGGAGGAGTTTTGATTTGGAACATTATAAACATTTTTCTTCAGCAATTTGAAAGAAGCAAAACATAATGGAAAGATTCTTTCACCTGATTCAAAACCTCCTTTGTTTTCTTCACTGTTGTCATAGGCACCTCTTTCAATTTATTTGGATTGTTGAACATACTCATTTTCAGATTTATCTTCAACCAATGGATGAAATTTTGAACTGACAAGATTTTCTACATAACAAGTAACAGGGTCATCAAACACATGAGAAGATTGTTGCAATATCTTGTCAATTTGTTCCAGTGAATTAGTGTGATTTGGTATCAACATACATTCATTTGCTCCAATGATGATCTTAGTATTTTATTTCAACAATTTAAATGCAGAAAATCATAACCGCAGAGAATTCCCTTCAGCTAATTCCATACTTTCTTCTTTGTAACTGTGATATGTAGGCTTATTTCTCTCATTACACTGTTGAAAAGGAACATTTTCTGATAGAGAATATATAGCTAGTTGTTCCAGGAAGTCAACATCACAATCATCATCATATTTATCATATATAGGAAAATCAAAACATCTACAATATCATCTAACAAGAAAAAACTTGGAACATCAACCTTCTTTTCAACAGGTTGACTTGCAGCTTCATCTTCTTGATTCTCTATAAATGAATACATAAAACAATCAGTCCTCTACTTATATTGGAATGGATTAGGAATTAAACTAGGACCTCCTTTTTAACAAGTGGAATATAATATTTTTCAAAATCATGAGCATTGAAAACTTGAAGAGAAGCTATGATATTATCGACTCGATATTCAAGATTCCAATTAATATTTTCTTGTTCATATTCACTCTCATATTCTTGAATATCCAACCCCTCATTTTGGCTACATTCACATGCTTGGATATTGTGTTGAATCTCTTGGGAATCATTGAACATTTGTTGTAAGGACTTAGGTCTTCTTTCCATCAGGAGGAAAGACAAATCTGGATGAAGAGTAGTAGCATAATGGAGCATGGCAGTAGCTTCAGTGAGTTGAATTTCTTTAGGCAAATTGTAATAGATATTGGAAAACCTTCTACTGAATATAGAAACAGTTTCATTTCTCTATTTTTTTAAGGCATACAACTCTGTAAGTTATAAATCCAAAGATTTATTCTTGCCCCAAAACTTCAAAAAGACATTCTTCAATTCCTCCCATGAGCTAATTAACTTTGGCTGCAAATGTTTAAACCAGTCTTTGGTGTCCCCTTTCAAGGATTGAGAGAAGGCCCTCATAAAAACATCATCATGGTCAATCTTAAACAAATCTATAAAATGCTCAAACCTTTGGATGTTCTTTTCAGCTGAGATGGCATCAGGTTCCCCATCAAACACAGGTAGGTACTTATAGTACTTTGGAGGAAAATCATGAAGGACTTGGGGTAGTTTCAAGGGTATGTATCTATGTTGAGTCTTGGAGGACGTTGGATTAAGTATAGGAGGTGAAATATCAGTCTTGGATTCATGGAGTTCATCAACTTGGTCATGGTTATTACATGGCTTAGGTGGGATATTTTTATCAAAATCAATGATAAACTAAGGAGATATATGTATAAATTTAAGAGGAGGATATATAATTTCAAGATTTTCATGATCATCATTTGCATGTAGCAGGTGAAGAAACATTTGTCTAGCATGTTCAGGAAAGGACCAAAGGAAACTTATAACAAAAAATAAAATGCCTTGGAAGAAATCCAATTTTAGGTACTTGTTTTATTCCATAATGATTTTTCATACCTCTGTCAAGGGGTGTCATCTTCCATTGGAGTCTTTGAATTACATTTGAAGCTTGAGTGGAGTCACCAATAATGTTTGGAAGCTAGATTCTGCATTGAGAGTGGAGTCACCATTGAAAATTTAAATTCCTGGATTCTTCTACCGGTGGAATCAATTTCAAATTGATTTTTTAATGTGTGGAGTCACTAGAGAAGGAATACATCCAATATGTGCCTAAGTGTATGTTGCTTTCAGACCTTAGAACTCAACCATATCGTTTTTTCCCAAGGAATGTTTTTTTCAATTTCTTCCCCTACAATGGCGCCAGAATGTTAGCACTCTGTAAATTTTGTCCGGATGATAGACAAATGAGAGAGGTAATTATTTCAACCAGATTTAGAGCTGAGGCACTAGCCTTCTCAACTCAGAGATCGCTCTCTCGTGTCACTTGATATTTCTTTGGAAATCATTGGATAGATTTGGTTTGTTTTGGGGATATTATAAAGTTGTTGAAGAAATAGGGGTGACATTTGAGCTATGGAGTCAGAAATGAATAAAACATTGACAAATCATTGGAACTATCAAGAGGAAAAAGGCTAAATGAGGCAATGAGTCTGATTTTAAATTGAAATTTCCATGGCGAAAGAGGGAAAAGGAAAACACATAACTGCATCAGAGCATATAAAAATGAATTCTGAATTAGTTAGGAAGAAATACACACATGAATTTAAATTTCTAAGTCTAGAGCATCATCAGACGAATTCCAGATTTTTAACTCTCTAATTTAAAAGAGGAAATTGTCAATGGGATTTCAAAGACACAAGAAGTACACACTACGAAAGAAGACAGAACTCATATCATAGCCAATTAGAATCTTTTCATAAACAGTTCAAAAATTTGCTTCTACATTGTATATTCACTTTAGCTTCAGGATTTTACAAATCCTTCCTGATAAGAGGGCAGACCCCTCTTTTCTCCATCCTTTCTTTATCTTGGGAATGATATATATAGAATATTTACATGCGGAATTCAAAACAATTCAACTTCCCCATAGCTCTAAAGATAGAGATCGGTTACAAAAATGAGTAACATATAACAAATTTTCTCTTACTTTATAGGGAGTGTTATAAACAGGACTGACATATCCAAGGTTTTTCGCTGAATGCCACATGTCCATATAATTACAAAAAAATTATGAAACGTACTCAATTCAACCTAAGAACTTACTCCATATTTATGATTTCTTCCTTTAGAGTGCTCAACCAAAATGGTTGGTTTTACCCAACACTCTCATCTTCTTAAGCTTAGTTTCATGTTTTCTGTCGCTTCCTATGCTTCATGTTTATTGCTCGCTTGTAGCGCTCGTCCACGTATTTGTTGATGATTAAATCCCTTATGATGGGATTTAATCTGATCTCTTTGTCCGCTTCTGGTTCTGTTGCAGGATCTGTATGGAATTTTGTTGCTAATATTTATGCAACCAACCTCTCTTTCTTATTCTCTGATTAATTCGCCTTATTAGTTGAAAATCCTGGTTCACTGGGGTTCGCTTGATCAGATTTATCCATTTTCCCAATTTTGCAGAAAAACTTAGACTTGTCTCCCTTAATCATACAGAAATTAGGAAGTTGATCTTGTTAATTACTTCATTCAAAATGGAATGTTGATTACTCAAAACATGATAAATTTATCTATGTTTTGGAGGATGATTTTCATCGAGTTCTTAATCACAATTACTTATGAAAGTACTTGTTTGAACTATGGCCTATTACACTCAACTGTCAGTTTTGAATGATGGGCCTTCGGGTCATCTCTCTAGCGGAGCTTACCCGGCGTTTCACGACGTAAATTACTTGAGCAACGGTATTGATGTGACTGGATAAGCTCTTAACTCTTCTCTTTATGTACATGATCTTTGGAAGCAATGTATGTCAAATGATTTTTTAACACGTGACATCGGGGTGAGCTTGGGTGGTTTCAAGTCTACCCGCTTTTCCCCCTGATATGAATTTGATGGCGCCACCTGTCCTCGAGGTGAAACCATGGTATTTTCCCTGGCCCACCTTAGAAAAATTATCCTCTGTGCTACTTCAATGTCTAATATATGTATTGGTCGTCGATCTAGGCCTCTCTAAGATCTGTGGTCCACTAGGTCTCAACAAATTTTGATATCGGGGGTTGGAAAGAACGGTTTTGAGTAGACCGCTTTTTGCCCCGATGTGCCTCTGAGGGTGACATGCATCCACGGAATGAAACCATGGTTTCCTCCCTGGCCCACCCTTGAAAAATTAACTCTCACACTATTTCATTGCCCAATATGATTACATACCATTGATCTATGGCATCTGAGATCTGTGGTTGACAAAGTCCCATCACCCCCATGTCTTCACTATATTTGTCTATATGTCGCCATATGTGACCTTATCCTCCAAACTATCATGCTTCCATAGTGATGTAGCTATTCACTAAATGTTTGAGACTTTGATCCTATCTAAAAATTGTTATGGTGATAACACATTACACAATCCAAATGGAAAGACACTATAGGAATAGGTTCCCCAAGGACAAGTAAAGGTAGTCTTGTCCTGATCCTCGAGTGCTATGAGAATTTAATTGTACCCACTATATCCATCTAAAAAGGAGAAATATTTCTTTCCAGAAAGGGTATCCAAAACTTGGTCGATGAAAGGAAGAGGAAAGTAATCCTTCAGAGTGGCTTTGTTGAGTACTAGAAATCAACACAAATTCTCCATTTCCCAGTCACTTTATTTGGAACCACTACAAGCGGGGATACCCACTTACTATCGAAGATGGGATAAATAAATATGACATTTAATAACTTTTGGATTTCCTCCTTTACTATATCTTTGAGTGTTGGGTTCATCCTTCTCTGGGGTTTCCTAATAGGTGTTACTTCCCCTTGGGTATATATGTGATGTATACATGTATCAAGGTGTATACCCTTCATGTCAGTGTATTCCCAGGCGAATGCCCCTTATTATTCTTTAAGGATACTTACTAATTGTTTTTGTTGGTCTACATCTAGCCCAAATTTTATGTGTAGAAATTTCTGTGGACTAATCTCGTAGGGCATCATATAATATATGGAAGACTAATCTATATAGAAGATAAAATATGTTGAAGACAGAATGGATGGGTCCAATTGTTCCTGAAATTCTTCCCCAAACATGTACTCAAATTGGGGAAACTATTGTGGAAATTCAACACATTTGATAGCATAAATGAACCGATTTAGCACATTTTCCATGGTGTTCTCTTGAAGTGCCCAGGCATGGTCACTTGGCAATACAGGTTCTTCCCAGTCCTCATTCATGTATGGAAATTCAAGCCACCATAGATTATCCATGATAGGTTGGGTTGGAGGGTATATGGTGAGCTTCTAGATAGAGATTCCATTCGAGATGGTCATCTCTCCCTCTCTACAGCCAATAAATGCATTTGTTGTGGCTAACCAAGGTCTTCCCAAAATGATGGGATGGCCTTTGGTTGGATCCTTTGAGTGGATTAAAATAAAGTCTATTGGGTACTTCCATGAGGCTAAAGTAACTATGATATCATCCAAATTCCTTTAGGTATAACCCTGGTCTTAACTACTAATTCCAAAATGGTTGGGGTAGGCCTAATAAGAGGTTTTAAATGTACTTTCTCCAAGGTAGTAGTGGTCATTTTATTAATGGCTTCCCCTAGGTCTATGAGAGTGTTTCCAGTGGAGACCTCATTGATGGTTATGGTCACTACGGGGTTTTTTGGGTTCCCGTATTTTTCTACCTTAGGTTGATCTGATATGTACTCAGAAATTTCTCCTATCAAATGTATTGTAGGAGGATCCTTCTGCTTCCTACCTGGCTTCTTAATACACAATTATTTGACTACCTTACTGTATATTGGAATATCCTTAATGGCTTGTAGCAAGGGAATCTTGACACAAATATTCTTTAATTCATTCAAGATGTCAAATTCCGATTGGGTGGTAGGTTTCAAGATTACTAATTTTTCTGGATAAGGAGGGGCCTTCGTAATTTGTGAAGGTTCATTTTGGGGAAGATTGGGTTCTTGATCCTTAGGAATAATAACATATTCCCACCTAGTGTAATCCATGGGTTGTTTGGGGGTTTCCTCTTCTTCTTCTTCCTGGATGACTACTGAAGGTATTTGCCTATCCAGAAATTTTCCTAACCTTAGTTGAATCTCCTGCAATGGAATAGGAGAAATAGCGTACGTCGAGAAGGCCTGGATCTCAACATTGTGAAGAGGTTGAGTGGGATTACTATTGGTATTGGTCACTAGTTGTGCCGGTAATAATGTCAGTTTTGGGGAGCTTGCATTCTGATATTCTTGTGGTTGTTGTTGTGGAATAGGAGGTAAAGGTGGTGGAACAAAACCTGGCAGAAGTTGCAGAATGTTTGGTGGAAACTGAGGGTAAGGATGGTTGGTCATAGAGACATGTGGATCTTGAGGGTTCCCTTGGTTATTTCCTCCTCACCATCCTTGAATCCAAGGATTTTGTTACTGTGTAGACTAGTGTTTCCAACTTGGTGAGTTCTACTGTTGTGATTGTTGATAATAGGGTGGAACTTCAGGTTGTGGATCTGGGTATGTAAGTAGGTTCCTAGGCTTCCATGGCCTCCTAGGTGCATAAGAGGATTCTCTAGGATCCCCACTCCTATAGATGGCTAAAAAACCAAGCAATGATGGACATTTTTCATTTGAATGGTCCTCCGTGCAGAAGCCACAAACTGAAATGTTATCTAATAGGCATTCCCTTGAGGAATGCTTCCTCCTGCATCTTGGGCAATATATGCTCATTGTTGCATTTTCCTCCTTCTGTTTCTTTTTAATATTGAGGGTATCCAACTAGGAACCTATTGTGCTTAAGATATCTATTTTGAAATTCTCTAAAAGGTTCCCTATCTATGTTCTTGTGATACCACCTGAAGTAACTAGTTTTAAATTTCTATTATAAGGGTCCTAAACATTATTTCCTTTTTTAGCTCTACTCCTCGAGTAATTCTTACACATTTCACATATTTTGGAAAATGGTTTATGGGAGATGTCACTTGATGCCATAAGGTTAAGTATATCTAAGTATTTCTATGAAATTCCCTTAAGGAAAAGAGCCCTAACAACATCATCTGGAAGGTCATGGTATTTTGATTTCTGGGAGATATAACCAAACTATTCCATATAATCTTCGAGATTCTCGTCTTATAACTATTGGATTTTGAAAATATTATTACGAGACTCCTTGGTATTTCAGTAGTCTTGGTACTTTTTAAGAAAGACATATTTTATGGCTTCCCAAGACCTAATACTGGACTCTCCCAACCCCATGAACCATCTTAGTGAAGAGTCCTTGACGGTGGCAGGAAAGAGTTTTAGTTTCTGGGAATCTTGTAAGTAGTTGTAGCTCCTACACAAGATGTCGAACTCAAATAGGAAGGTATATGGATCTTCATTTCTTTTACCATAAAGGTGGACAGTGCTGAGAGGGGAATATTTTTCATATTGACATTTGGGGTGGTGTCCAAAATTGGAAACCCGAAGGTAGTTTTGGTTTGGTTTCAAGCTTCTTCTTCCTCCTCGTGTCTTACAGTGTTGTGATCCCCCTGATCATCCATATTGGTTTGGTTTCCAAAAATAGAGTACTTAGGTGGTTTTATCCTTGAAGATAATAAGGTATCCCCCTGATGGGAAGGTCTTCCTACTGCTTGGATGTCTGGGACTCTACTCGAGCCGATTGAGGTTATGGGTGCCAAAGTTTCTGTATCAATTTGAGAGACAATTATATTGGATGAATTACCAAAAAAAATATTCACCTGTTCAGGGTCAATGATGTCTTCAAAGTTAGGATCTCCTTATGATGGTAATAAAAAAAATGTTGTATTCTTTGGTTCTATGGAAGGCTCGAGTGGTCTTGCCTCTTGTTCCACTATTACTGATGCTTCGGTTTTTTGTTCTATAGTGCTCCCTGTCTTAGTCTCTTCAGAGACTACTTTATCTCTTTGGGTTGATCTAGCTCTTGTTTTTTGATATCGGTCTGCAGAATTTATAAGTGGAACATTCCTTCCCCCAAAAAGGTCGGAAAGAACCTTGGTTGAAAGGTCTGATTTAGATTTAATGTATCTACCTTTTGAGTCTCTAGGTCTGTTCATGAAAGAAAACAAAAAGAAAAAGAAAAACTACCATTGGGTTTGGGGGAACCTTCTATAGCAAATGCGTAGGTTCTTACCTCTCATCTTAAAGTTCCCCTGCCACTAAACTAATGATAAGGTTTAGAAATGATCTATCCCCTAATTATTTCCTACCTTGAGACAACTCCCTGGCAACAATGCCAAAAATGATGGGTGTTCTATATGCACTAAAAAACCCTCAATTAAATTGTCAACCCGGGGTAAGTAAACTTAGAGTTGTAGCACTATATGTGCTAAGGAAGAAAGGCTAGAGGTAGTATAGTTTAACTAAGAAAGTGGTCTATCTGAAATCTAATCTACTTAAGCAAAGACTATCAATGATCAAACCCTATTAAGAAACTTAAATTATTTACCCTAAATAAATTTTGAACAATGGATCGATGGATTTTCCTAGGAAAGAAAATGAAAACCCTATTTTAAGCAAAATAAAAGAAAACTATCGATTTAATCTATTTAATGAGAAATAACAACAACAAACTAATTTAATTAAACTATTCAAATTCAATAAGTAGCAACAAGTAAGCAATTAAACAAGCAAGTAACTACCCTATTAAAACAAGCAATAAACTACCCTATTCAAACTAACCTATGGAAACATATTCAACAAGTAAACTAATAAGAAATCAAATAACTAACCTATGGTAACTTCTACAGCAAGTAAACTAGTCAAAATTACTCAACGAGTAACTAATCAAACTAATAAGCAAGTGAATAGTATTCTTAAGATAAACTCCATAAGTACTTCTAATATACGAAAGGAAATATTAACCTATTGAATTGAAAGAGTCGTGGCAATAAAAGTTAATCAACAACTACTCTTTAATCTACAATAACAAGAAAACTATTCTCTAATCTACAATAGCAAGAAAACTTCAAATATATTGTTGATGATTATGTCTTCGGTATCTTATGATATCACGATGGAATTTAACAATTAATCATAACTCAAGAGAGATAGACTCAATATTAACTTCTATAGCAAAGTGAAAGGTATGAATTAGGCAAT
>ML819951.1:20421-31385 GCA_009831015.1 Picea engelmannii | reverse complement strand
TATGGCTTTACGAAGTTGGAGGACCCTCATATGTCATCTAGAAGCCCCAAAAGGTCAAAGTAGTCAAAGTGGTTTAAGAGATTTTAAAAGGTAAATAATAAAGTGACGTGATGAGTGTATTATAATTCAATTGAATACAAAATAAATTATTTCAATAATAAATTTAATGGAGAAATTAGAAGTGGACCCAACCCTAAAACAAGGAAAGTGGGCAAAGTGACCTAGAAGATGTTTTTAAGGAAGCTACTTGGAGAGTATAAATAAGAGGCAAGGCTCTCTCATTTGAATCACACTTGAGAATATTGAATATATATATGTGTCTAAGGTAACCAAGGATATATAAACTGGAATTCTGAGAGAAGGTGAAGAAAAGAAGGTCGAAATGAAAGGAAGGATAAATTCTTTCGAGGGTGCTTTCTAAGGTATGTTATTTACAGGTCATCTCACCATTTTCACTATAACATTTTTTCTATAATTATTCATACCATGAAATTGATATCAAAGTGAGAAAACATATCCAAGTATCTATGGTAAAAAATTCATCGTGTGGGTCATTGTATTTTGGGAGATACACTCCGTGGAAAATAGGGTTTGTGGCCAGTCCTGAAACTAGTCAAAATCAGGTGTTTCGGGTAAGAACGTCATAACTTCTTAATAACAGATCCAAATTCAGTGAGATGAAATGTGTTGGTTATTTTACCATATTTATTATTCTTTGTAACATTTTTAGATCAATTCATCAAATATTTTGTGCAGGGCATGCTCTACAATGCCGCTCTCTAGAATAAGACAAAATTCAGCAAGGTATGTCATTTTTGCTATAACTCCTTTTTTGAGAGGTTCCAAGTAGTGAAACTTGGAGGAATTGCATAAAAAACACTGAGTAACATTTTGTATCAGTTTCAGATCTTTATACATTACAGGTTCAAAGTTATGATTACTTCAAGTTAGGGTTGTTGACTAATCCAATACTAGGAATGTGAGACTAAAGAAAAGTTTGATGAAAATGCTAGTCTCTTGTTTTTAAAGTTAAGGAAGGTTTGCAAGAATGTGATCATATACACCAAGTCTATTACAAAGCTACAAATCAGATTTTTATGATGAAATTGGTGAGGGCTTTTGGTTGTGGTACATGTTGAGTACATGGTTGAGACAAGTAGTTGATGAGTTGGCGCATATACATGAGGTGTATAGGTGATGATGTTGGAACATATTGATGAGTCATAGTTGATGAGTAGTTGACACATGATTGGTACATACTTTGTACATGGTTGGATTCACTTTTTTATGGTACAGGTTGATTACAGGTTGGTGCATGGTTGATGCACTTGTTTATGGTACAGGTTGATTACAGGTTGAGGTACTGGTTGATGCATGGATGATGCATGGTTCATATTTATTGGTACAGGTTTATAGTGGTATATCTCATAGTGATAGTGTGATAATGGTTCCATCATTCTACTTCTACTTTAGAGTGGCAGGACGGGGCAAGGACAGGTGGTTGTAGCCACCTTCCGGTTGTAGCCGAACAACATTGGGAGTTGCAGCCTCCTTCTGGTTGTAGCCAGAGGATTGGGGAGTTGGATCTTCCCTCAGGTTGTAGCCTGAGAAACTAGGGGGTTGGAGCCTCCTTCCAGTTGCAGCTAGAAAACAAAGGAAGTTGGTGCTTCAAATGAATGTAATTATTCAAGACATATAAGAAAAAGCATTCCGTGGTTTTCTCCTGATTTGGGTTTCCACGTAAAACATTGGTGTACTTTTTATGTGTGTGATTGTTTATTTCTTACTGCTCATTATTGGATAATAATTCTACATTGATATAACATTTGAAGAAAAAGGATTATAATTATGTTATTACTGATTCACCCCCCCTCTCAGTAATCCAACAATTATTTCCTATTTAATTCAAGAGACATGGCATATTAACACTATCGTTCATAATCAACCTACAACAAGAAACTGAAACAATTAATCTATGAACAACAATTACACAATAAGTAAAAACAAAAAAAACTCATGTACAAGAAATAAAAGAAATAACAATTACACTACTTGAATTCACAAACAAACTAACTAAATATTCACCCTAACCACTAGTGGGCCCCCCAGCAGGTCATGGCTACTCCTCAACAGTGAATCACGAGCTCAAGCAACACGATTTCAACATTTAAATTAAAAACACAGTTTTACACGAATTTATGAAAATGTCTTGAAACAACAAAAACAATGCTAGCTTCTAAACCTAACTATCCTTAACTCTCCTCTTTTGTCTGACCACTACAGTGGTATTTATAGAGGTTACAAGTTGAGAGATCGACCACTAGAAGGGTCAACCTCCTCTAAAAATAGTAAATTGCACTTAATGCGTTTTAACCATTGATGGCTTCTAGAAACTAAGCAAGCCAATAAACACCTAGTATAACAACCCAATCCAAGTTGTCAGAAGCTCAGTAGCTAGAGGCCACGAGCACAAGCAAAACCCATGTCACCGATTTTCCCATCACTGTTCGTCGATATGATAACCACCAACTCACCCACGGTTTTAGTGTAGGATGGAGTGTCGGACGTAGTGCCGGATGGAGTACCGGATGTGGTGTCAAATGGAGTACTGAACATAGTGTTGGATGGAAAAATGCCCTGCGAATTTTCCCTGTGACACACAGATCGTGAATTATCTCCTTGGAATCATTAAATCATGCTGAATTATACTTGAAACCATCACAAAAGTTCAATTACACATACCTGGTATAAGTTATGGTGATTTGATATAAGAATCCTTCAAAAGATTCTTCAAATAGTGAAATACACATATAATACCGAACAAAAAGGATCTTAATCATCGTTATTAATTAACCATATTACGAGCTCAATAGGACACACTTCGGCTAATCCCTGGCCCTAAACTAGCATGAATTATCCTAGTGTATTGATTTGTGAAATTATGGTGCCTACTACTCCTTGAATTCATATCATTCTCATGCCCATCCCTTCTTCTATGGGATTTGGATGTTGTTACAGGTCTAGAACTAGCTTTGGTCTTTGTGCCAGAGTCCTTATCAGCTTGCTTATGCAACACATTCAAGCTATAAAGTATCTATTTCCAAGCCTTCATAATCTTTTCATTATCATCTCTATAGATCTTCACTTGTCTATGCAGACTTTTGATAGTTACAGGATCTTTCCTATACCTTCTTCCATTGGACTTTGTCTCAACATTACCCATGTTGGCATGTAGACCTATGAAATATTACTCATGATTGTAGGACCCTTGGGCATCTTCTATTGTTTTGGCTCTCATATAGAAACCAAAATAATTCTATGAGCCTATAATTCTACAAAAAATGTGCATGCAAACAATTTATGTTAGATGAAAATAAACACATGCACAATTTGGAAAAGAAATCATAAATTTTTCTCTTCCCTTTTTAATGCCACCAGTCATCTTATTTTGAGTTGAATGTAAAATTTTCTTCTCAAAATATTTTTTTGGTTTAATATATGAATTTTCCTCCTCAAGAAATTTCCATCGACTATTTATTTTCTTAATTTCGAGTTCCGAGCAAAACGTTATGGTCTTCAGAAGTTTTGACCATTTTCCCTTTTATATCCCTACATGCTACAAATGTTCTCTTTATCTTCCAACATATTTTTAGACACCCATAACTCAAATCTAAATCCATGGATGAGTTCAATATTTCATGATATTAATATAGTCATAAGGTAAGAGTTATTTCCTCTAAAACAAATCTTGTACTAAATTTTACCCTTGACTGTTTTGGTTGTAACTCCCTCATACAAGCTCCATTTGATGAACAATTTATCTTGCTGGAAATATCTCTTCAAGCTCTATAATTTTATAAGTATAAACTCTGTGTCCCAGGAGGGCACATACTTTTGTACAAAATTGATTTTCTAAAAATGTTGTTTAGGCCCTCAAAAATGCCCCGCGAGATGAAGACCTTCAAAAACTAGAATTTTAATGGAAAAATTCACTAAATTGCTACTGCAACAGTCCTTAGATCCAAACTATTGATCTTTAAATCAAGATTAATCATAATTTTTATCACATAAATCTTTCAAAAGGTCGCAGGGCAACCCAGTCCTTTGATTGTGCAGGTATCAGCCTTGAACACAAAGTGCAGCTTTCATAGAAGTCCTTTTCAAGCTTAAAATACAAGCAAGCAGACAAACTTATCTTCCAATGATAGAGATCCATCAGGAAAATCAGATCATAAGTGCACGGGTATTCGGGATACAAAATTTGCTCGAAGTTTAGTACCAGGGAAGAGCCCCAAGATCAAAGGTTGAGCAAAGATTTAATCTAGGCCATAGGTCTTGAGGAGACAGGTGGCATTCAATCCGGGGTTTCGTGGAAATGACTATTAGGATTTTTGAAATGAGGTAAGGGAAAAATCCTCAATGGCCGAAACCTGAAATATATCTGGATCATTAAATTTAGAGGGACGCATGGCGTCGGATCATCAGGTTCACGGTCTCATGAATTGGAGTTTTGAGAATGGATCATAGTGCAAGTTTGCGCAGTGTGAAGCACTCAAGAGTGGGCCCAGGGTCACAACCCAAAGTCATATGGAAGCGGGTCCATAAAGGGTATTGAGAACCCATCATGTGAATCTGATAGTTCAGGGTTTTCAGCGAGAAGCCTCGTCCATCGGATGGAAATCATATCCGACCGTTCATTTGAGTTGGGCGTTTTCGTCAAATCGAGAATGAGGGGTGTTGTGGTCAATTGATATGAGGATCCCTGAAAGACGAAGTCCTGAAGTTCCTGTGGGTATAAATGTTAGGTCATGGCTTGAGGTCACATGCAAGAATGTGTAGTGGAGAATAAGTTGGCACCTGAGCCTTGGAAGCACGAAGGAAAGTGCAATTTTCACGAGAGTTGTGTCAAGCCCGAAGACCCTCACGATAGTAGCAAATGAGATCATCATGGTTTCAAGGTGCTAGGTTGACGCAAAGAACCGCCAGCATCCCATGGAAGATTCCTAAGCATTCAAAGCCTCATCCTAATCCCAATGAAGTAGTTAATAAAAAGGAGGGGTGGTGGTTGAAACCTCGTATCACCTCATGAATCGAAAGCATGGAAGGCCTGCCCGTGGAGGCAGATTGTCATCCCAAAGTTCCCTGAGGATGGATTTTCTTGCAAAACCCATAATGATTTGAGTTTTCATCCAACAAAGGAAGGCACGCACAGTCTGATAGAGCGATCCCTATCATGCTCCTGGTGTTTGCATCAATTCTCAATATATGTTTGCAGTTTTGATATTTTGTACTGGTCGAATGGTTGAGCTAGGCTCCCTGCTATTGTAATATTTTGATTGAGAACAATTGGTTCTCTGGTTATGTATTTGTTTTGAGAAATCTTGGTTAATATAACTCAGCTTTATTACTCCATCTTATTTTCCTCTGATACTTAGAGAGTTCATGATTGACCGATTCACATGGATTTTTATGACTGTATTATGATGAGTGTTTTATTATAGTGTTGTTATAGTTTCTTTCAGTTTCTTTGATATTTGAATTCAAGAGGATATTGAGTTTAATTTTTTCCTCCTTATGTTACTGGAAGACCTGATGTCCACAGCAAACCTCTACACTCTCCTCACCAAAGTCTTCCCTCTATTCACCCTTACTCCAACTTACTGACTGAAGTTGATTCTAGACCTCAATTGCTTGCACATACCAGTCTAGGTTTTTGAGTTAGAACTTTATTATCATTGAGTCTTCTCCATTTGACCACCTAAAACTCATTTACATTTACTCTATAAATTGATGGGTATTGGTCTTGTCCTCATCATAGTCTGAGGGTGATTCCTAGTGCTAACATAAATGGCATTGTTGTCGGGAACAAATTTGAGCAGATTGAAGAGCTCCCTGGGAAGAACGACATAGATCCAGCTCTTGATGGTAGACAAGAGTGGGATACAGAAATTGACTGTAATCATATACCTGGAGACTCCACAATCAGAGACTCCACTGGGGAATATCCTATTGACAAAAAGATGAAGAGAATGACTAGGTATCAGCTTATGAGCTTTCTGCATGAACTCTTGTTATTCTTTATCAGCTCACTTTTGTTTTTCCCTTCACATATAAAAAGGATCATATTTTTCTTTGTTTATTCAATTGATCACCAGCCTTCCTTTATATATCCATCCTTGGATGAAGAATCCATACTTTATGCATGTGTTGTAGATGTTGATCCTATATCCTCAGCTCAGCCTATTCATAAGGATAAACTTCATACTAAGATCCCTCCTGGATTCAATTACCCTTGCATACCTGGGGAGGTTGAAATTGATCTGCATCCTCCTCAAATCTCATCTCATCATGCTATTATTGTTTTGTCTTTCCATCAGTGTGATAAGCCTCATAATTAGCCAACTAGTTTTCAAACTAGAATCAAACACATGTTGTTTAAACCTTTAAAGCTTCCATATCATAGTCATTCTTATCCTCCTGATTTCTTTAAATATATTCCTCATTTTTCTGGGAAAGATTGTGTTACAGTTCAGAGGCATGTGGAGGCCTTTGAGAACTTTGTTCATCAATTAAATATTTCTCATGATGATGTTTCCATGAGATTGTTCTCAAATTCTTTGTTTGGAGATATTGTTGTGTGGTTTAAATGTTTGGGAGATGACTCCATTGGTTCCTGGGTTGAATTATGCAATGCATTTTTGAAGTGGTGGGGTGAGAACAAGTCCCTTGATCAGTACTAGGATGATTTTAATTCCTTGAGGAGAGGGGAAGAGGAAGCCTTGGTCGTCTTCAACAGGAGGTTTTACCGTGTGTATCATAATATGCTTGTAGAGATCAGACCCATAGAGACTGTTGCCATGGTGTAATATGTCATGGCTCAACATTTAGAGCTTGTCCATCACTTAAGAGAAAGGGAATCAACATCTTTATCTCAGTTATTCATGGATGTTGAGGAAGTGGAGGAGAACCTCTAAGCTTGTGGCAGGATTCAAGGTCAGTATCATCTCAACTCTGAGTGTAAGGCATTTTTTTTTTTTGTCCATATGAAGGAAAAGTTGTGGATGATTTTGTATTTGAAGCATGTATCAATGAACAGCCCTGTATTTATATAAATAATGTGTATGAATAGCTAGGAGCAGCAGTTAATACTGTTCCTGGAATGGATATCTTTAACAGTTATTTGCCTGATAAAATTACCAATTCAAAGGTTGATCATAGATATGAAAGACAACCCCTTTTTGATGAATATCCTAGTGATGATGAGCAACAAGCTTATCTTGTATTTTATCACTATGAAGATAGTAAGGATGATGCAGAGGTTGGCCTTGTCACGGAAGACATAAAATTTGACCAGGAGCAGCCCTTAGTTGAGGCACATGAAGAGGTCATTTATACACAGCCTGAAGTAAATCCACAGTCATCAGTGGATCAGCATCCACCTACGTCCATCCTTCTTCCACTTGTACCTACAGTTCATAGTAAGCATCATTTGGACACACAGATGCCTTTGGTTGTATTTCAATCAAGTGTTCCTATAGGGGACATCAAGAAAGTTGTCATCAGCTTTGAAAAAGTGAAGGTAACCATTCATAAGTTAATCATGTGTTGCCTTCAATTTCATGACCCTATCAATGAGTACATAAAGTTACACTTTTCAAATTCTTTGGAGTATGCAGGCTTGATCTTTTTATCAGCATTTGAAGGTAATATGGGTGATCATAAGAATGAAATTAGCCATCTATCACACTTTCCTTGTTTCTTATGGATCATTTGCGGTGAAGCGAAGGATTCAGTTATCAAATAGTTTGAATGGCTATGGTGGAAGTTTTCCTTCACCTACCCCATTGTAAAAGTCAGTTAGTTTAGGTTTTGTACATAAATAATATCTTTCTGGAGCATGTGTGTTTGTTTTCCTTTTTATAAGTAGAATAATGCACATGTCAGCCTTCGGCAAAATGCTTTGACCTCGACTCCATAACCCAATGCATAAGGCAACTAGAACTGCTTGTTCTTGGCATCTCGCAGGGAGCATGCCATCCCCTGTGGAGACAAATGTTATCACATAACGTTGTCAAAAGGTCACAGGGTGACCTAGTTCTTTGCTTGCATGGTATCAGCCTTGAACACAAAGTGCAGCTTTCATAGAAGTCATTTTCGAGATTAAAATACAAGCAAGCATACAATTTTATCTTCCAACAATGGAGATCCATTAGGAAAATCAGATCGATAGTTCGCGGGTATTCTGGATCCGAAAGTTCCATAAATTTTAGTGCCAAGGCAGAGACCTAAGATCAAAGATCGAGCAAAGATTTAATCTGCATCGTATATCTTGAAGAGACAGATGGCAGTCAATCTGAGGTTTCAAGGAAATGACTATCGAGAGTTTTGAAATGAGGAAAGGGAAAAATCCCAGATGGTCAACACCCAAAATATATCTGGACTGTTAAATTTAGAGGGATACGTGGCACTGAATCAACAGGTTCACAGTCTTACGAATCAGATTTTTGAGAATGGAGCATAGCGCAAGTTCGCGTAGCACGAAATCGCGAAGCGCTCGAGAGTGGGCCTAGGATCACAACCCAAAGTCATATTGAAGCGGGTCCATAAAGGATATTGAGCACCCATCACATGACATTGATAGTTCGGGTTTTTCAGCGAGAAGCCTCAGTCATCAGATGGAAATCATATCCAACCGTTGATTTGATTTGGGTGTTTTCATCAAATTGGGAATCGAGGGTGTTGTGGTCAAGTGATATGAGGATCCTTAAAATATGAAGTCCCGAAGTTCCTATGGGGATAAGAACCAGATCGTGGGTTGAGGTCACATGTAATAGTGTTCAGTGGAGAAGAAGTTGTCACCTGAAGCCTTGGAAGAATGAAGGAAGGTGCAATTTTCACAAGAGTTGCGCCAAGGCCGAAGACCCTCATGATAGTGGCAAATGAGATCATCATAGTTTTAGGGTGCTAGGTTGATGCAAAGAACTACCAGCATCTCATGGAAGCTTCTTGAGTGTTCAAAGCCTTGTCCTAATTCCAATGAAGCAGTTAATAAAGAGGAGGGGTGGTGGTTGAAACCTCATATCACCTCATAAATGAAAAGCATGGAAGGCCTGCCCGTGGAGGAAGATTGTCAACCAAAAGTTCCCCGAGGACAGATTTTCTTGCAAACCCCATACTGATTTGAGTTTGTGTCTGACAAAGGAAGGCACGCACATTCTGATAGAGTGGGAGCTGACCAGAAACTTTGAATGCAGGGGCCCGATCACGCTCCTGGTGGTTGCAGCAATTCTCAGTATATGTATGCATTTTTGATATTTTGTAATGGTCGAATGGTTGATCTAGGATCCCTGCTATTGTAATATTTTGATTGAGAAGAACTGGTTCTCTAGTTATGTATTTGTTTTTGAGACATCTTGGTTAATCTAAGTCATCTTTCTTACTCCATCTTATTTTCCTCTAATACTGAGAGAGTTCATAATTGATTGATTCACATGGATTGTTATGATTGTATTATGATGAATGTTTTATTATAGTGTTGTTATAGTTTCTTTCACTTTCTTTGAGATTTGAATTCAAGAGGATCTTGTGTTTAATTTTTTCCTCCTTAGGCTGCTGGAAGACCTGATGTCCACAGCAGACCTCTACACTCTCCTCATCAAAGTCTTCCCTCTATTCACCCTTACTCCAGCTTACTAACTAAATTTGATTCCAGACCTCAATTGTTTGTGCATACCAGTCCAAGTTTTTAAGTTAGAACATTATTATCATTGAGTCTTCTCCATTTGACCACCTAAAACTCATTTACATTTACTATATAAAATCATGGGTACTGGGCTTATCCTCATTACACTCTGAGGCTGATTTTTTTTGCTAACAATAACCATTGATATTCTTGGCCTTTCCAAGTTGCTACTATACCTCCACAGGCCTGTCGAAACTCTTCTTCAGTGTCTTCCCATCGGAAACCCCAAGTGACTAGGTGTGCAAATCCCTCTGAAACCTATACTCCAAAACATTTTTGGACCCATATCATCATAACTTCGATTTTTCAGTATATGATTTCCCTAAAAATCACAGTCTAAAACACTATTGGACTCCCTCTGAACTCTTAGTCCGAAGCACTATTTAAATTCCTCTAAAATCTTAGTCAGAAACATTGTCGGACTCCCTATTGGAACCCTTCCTTAAGACCTCTGAAACACTCTTCTATGAAAGAACATATATGATTGATGCAACAGATATCGTTACACCACTCTCAATCACTGAACAATGGTTAGTATTTTTCCTTAGAGAACCTCCCACTGGAGTGCATTCCCTCTAGTTCAGCAACTCACTTCGACCAACATGAATGGATGAGATCTCTCAACCTGTGATATGACGACTAGGATTTAAAATTAAGGTCCAAAGGGTTTCCTCATCAAATAGGGCCCACTCTCATCCCATTAATGAATCAATTGTCACCATGTATCATCCTCAAGTACGTCAACTTCCATGCTATTTTAATATGTCATGATGATGTCAACTTTCTCTCTTAGCCTTGCTTAAGTGGAACCCATGACAATATATAGCTAAGGTTACTTCACAAGTATTCACCAATCTATGGTCCATATTTATTCTGAGAGTATTCCCCATCGAATTTACTCCACTTTGGTCATCCAAGGCTACTTCGACCCTTGGACTCCAACGGTTCTCATTCTTTTGACTCATGTCATCGGACTCCTCTTGCGACTGAATATCAACCATTGATTCTTTAGGTCGAATTAATCTAGCCATGCATTACTAAACTTCATGATCGTCATGAAATACATAGGAATTTGACTTCCATGGTTCAATTTGACTCTGCAACCTGTAGATAGATGTCATAATTTTCTTCTTCGTCTTCTTTGCAGCACTAAAACTTGAAAATATGCTCCAAAATATGGGGATTTCACTTTGGTTTGTTGTTTTTCCCCAAATTAGTCACA
>ML819950.1:179977-190342 GCA_009831015.1 Picea engelmannii | reverse complement strand
TATTGTAATTTGTAATTTATGAGTCTATGACCGTCTAATATATTATGACCCTCAAAAGTTAAAACTCATTAAATTTTTTATGACCCTCTTATAGGTTAGAGTTCTCACGTCTCAATGACTTGGTGTATGTCCATTACAATCTTTGACTATGGTTGAAGCAAATGGATAGAACACTGGATGTGGATGCCATTTCCTTGGACAATATTGATGTATTGTCTAAGTGGAGGGTGGAGTCTGAGATGCCTATCATGGAGGAGGCACCTGCATGGTTAGAGGAGGAACCCGAACAACAACAGGTCTTGGAGGAGCAACAGGGAGAGGAGGAGGAGGAGGAGGAGGAGTGGCCTGAAGACATCATGGAGGGTGATGTGCTAACATCAACACAACCTTCTACACTTATTGATACACCTACTCCTGCACACACCGATAATCATCCACTATCAGATACAGGGCCTTCTACTGTCAGGGGCAGGCCTAACAAACAACCCATTATCTTTTCTCGTAAAAGGGGGAGAGGCCGACATTGATATTAGATAGCTAGCTGCTAGTTTTGTTTCATTTGTCATTGTATATCAGACATCTCCAGACTCCATCATGATGATGAATCATGAGATACATTTTATAATTATATATGTGATGTCATTTTGTAATATGTATTGGAGAGGCCCTTCAACATTCAATATCGACTTTGATGTATAATTTTTTATTTGGCATCCACTACATATATATGAGTGATTTCTCCATATTTATGTGCCAATGTGTTTATTTGATGTTGTTGTTGCTTTATATGTTTAAAATTTTGAAAAAAATGAATATATTTTGTATTTTTTAATGTTTGTCGTGGTTTTTTGATTTTTTGTCGAAACGATTTTTTTTGGACCCTCGCTGACTTTTTGTTGATGCCGACTTTTTCAAAACTGGTCTAAATCACTAATGCATTAAAAATGCACTTTATTAGATTCAACAACTAATTAAAAGAGTTTCACTTTATAAATAAAGTAAATTACAAAATAGATTTCACTTGGACTACTTCACGCATGTTTGACACAAAACCTGTGCGAAAGTTCTTGTCTGAGCTACAAACATCAACACTAGTGATTGGTCACTAATTATTAATGTCAACAATTGCATCAACTTCATCTTCTACATCCTCTAGGTACTTAGTCAAGATGCTCCGCAACCACTCATTGATCCGAAGTTGTGGTTGACTATTGGCTTCATGGCTATAGGTAGCTCCACAAGGCCATTTGGTTGAATCTCATTGTTCACACATATAGCATCAATTGTTTGTAAATTGACCCCATTTCATAGAAGGACCTTCCATGTACCTTGGGTCATTCCAAGCAAGAAGATGACATGTACTTTGAATGTAAGCCAAGTTTTCTGCGTTCTAACTTCTTAGAACCCAATCGATTTCTCTCCATTGAATGAATAAAAATCACAAGTACTCCAATTCCTATTGTATGTTGAGGAACTAACTATTTGTGAGAGTAACTGTACGACAAATGCTTATAGCTCTTAAGCATATGAACCATGAATTTGCCACAACTTATTGGGTCTTTGCTAGGATGACTATCACAAAAAACCTATGCCAAACTGACATTGCCCACATGGAAATTGGGCAAATTGAATTCAGATGAGGGATAATTCATCTAGATCTAGATCATAAATCATCTTTCTTGTTGTTATGAAGCCAACCCTTCATGCCCTCTCTATCACTTGATGGAGGCCTCTTCTTTGTTTCCTCAATATCATACCATTTTGGAGTCAAGGGTAATAACAATAGTTACATGGTTCAAAATTTGTAGCTGCAAGTGTCTTTGTTTGTAAATGTGTAGGATGACCTTGTAACATCATGTGGTTACAATCGAGAGACAAGTATGCATGTTACTACAAGGCATAACCCTTGTAACTGCTGTTGGGGTGGTCGATGTGCATGATGACAACCAAATTTGTTTAAAAATATGACATCAATACCCTTATGACAAACTGGGGATGTCTTTGTCACAAGGGACACTCCCCAAATTTGTGGGGTGTGTTAGCTTTTTAGCTCGGGAGGTACTCCGCATGTTTTGTCTTGTATGCGGATGTAACCTTATGTTGATACTACTAGGGACTTAACTTTGTAATGGGTTTTTATAAAGTTGTTATAAAGTGGTTCTTTTATTAAAGTGACTTTTTAATAAAGTGTACCTTCTAATTTGAAAGTGACTTTATTTCATAAAGCGCACTTATGTAATAAAGTGAAATTACTTTAATATTTTAAGTGATTCATTTTGGAGGGAATGGATCATGACCCTTGATCTTGAAAAAGACAAGATTAGATCTTGGCCTTTGGATTTAGGGTTGGGGAAGGTGAAAAGACACTTTGGAGAGAAAATGTCATTTTCAGATTTATAAAAGAATGCATTGGGTAGTGTGCAAGACACAACAAGTGAAGGAGATTGAGAGAGATTTTCCGAGGGAGCTTGAGAGAGGAAAGTGAGCAGCTTGGTGGGCACATTTCCCAAAAGAGGGCACAAATCCCAAGGGCAATTTTTTGTGTGAGTGCTGTTCTCATTTATTGCTGTTGGGTCGTACTGTACGGATCCGTACAGTCCATACAACAAGGAGAGGGTGCGATTTTCAAGGCAGCCTTTTGGCACGGAAAACGAGGCTGTTTTTTTGTGGGTTTTCTTGTTGCTGCTAGGCCGTACTGTGCAGGCCGTACAACCTACTGTTGGCACAGATTTCTAGGCACTGTTTTTGAAGAGGCCATACAACTATACGGATTTGGGCACGATTATCAAGGCAGAATTTTGTGGGGACAGATTTGGTGCTGTGAGGTATTTTTCTTGGCTGGAAATTGTGAGTTTGCTGCTGATATGTACTTTCCTGAAGCTGAATAATAAGATCTCTCTCTCTCTCTCGTTGGGTTTCCCCACATTGGGGTTTTCCTTGACATTTGCCTAAATTTCTGAGTTATTCATGGGTGATTGAACGCTGTTCATTGTGTTTATTTCCGCTGCATATTTGCTTAGCAATGTGTATTTCTGCTTATGGATATTTCTGAATGTGGGTTTGAAACATTTCGGAAGTTCATGCAAGACAATTATCTCTAGGTTGCTAAGTGTATGACAAAGTATTAGTTGCTGATTTTTGTCATTAAAATCTACAGGGTGGACGCAGGGTGAGAGATTGAGGTGCGTCATCCCTCACTCGGGTGTGGGATAAAAACACCTAGTTGTGAGCATGGTGTGGGTGTGTGAATTTGGTGTGGGGTGTGTGCACCTTGGCTCCTTGGATTTTAATGTGCTTGAAAATACTTTGTATTATTCACCATGAGATAGAGGCCATGCAAAGTGCCTCTTTATTGACATAGCTTGAAGATGTTAGTTCCATACACTAATAAGTTGGTTTAAATATACTAAGGTAATACACATAAATGGTGTTGCTTCTCATTGGTAGGTAAAGGAAGGTAACTTCAGATTTTATTGATCTATATGCCTTACGATAAAAATTTAAATGAATGTAACTTTAAAATTTATTGTTCTTCTTTTTTCTTGTGGCTTATTTGTCTTCTCTACCTTTTTTAAATGGCAATCTCTTAATCAACCGGGTAGGAGAGAATCAAGCGATTGCAAATGAACTTTTTAGGTTGATTTTATGTGTTTTAACACATTCTTGAGTATTAGGTCTCATCAATTCTGCATCTTTCTTGTCCAACCAACTATCATCCATAAGGTTTCACAATCTTATCAATGCATGCATGATAGTGTTGGGGCATTCATGACAATTATATATGAAGGAAATACTTGTGTTGTGACCCATACTCAGGAGATAACATAAGACAAGATAATTTTACTAATGTCCAACAAATGATCATAAATAGGTCAATGGGATTGCTAGGTACAATGGTGTGAGATACAAAGTGGAAGTGCAAAAGCCGCTCCTAGAAAAACATGATATAAGCAAACTAGCGATGCTGTAAAAAACCTAAGATTGGACATAAGTTGTGGCCTTTGCAATCATCCAAGTCCCATTAAACAACTCGTCTCCGAGCAACATCCTCAATGGCAAGAATTATACAAATATAGCTCTTCCCAAGCCCCCAAGAAGTTTCAACATGCTACCCATAGGACCCTCGATTTTTCGCATACAACAAGCTAAATCTTAGGAAGATCATGCAAAGTTTGGTAGGAGCTTAGTGATAATGCATACAAAGTCGAGTTACTAGAGGAGTTTGATATTTTGCCCTTTTTCAATGTTGCAAATTTGTATACATACAAGAAAGGAGAAGCCCGTAGTAGGTGATGAAAAAGAGTGTTGAGATTGATTTGACAAAGCATACATTGAGAAAGAAGCCATAAGATAATTGTTTTTGGAAGAAATGACATTTCATAATAGAGTTGTTGAGTGCGAGTGGTATATGGTGAAATGGAAAAACAAACTGGATGAAGACAATATATTTCGGGAGATATAGAAATAATGTGAGGAGTCAGGACGCACCAAGTTTTTCTTGGGGGGGGGGGGAGTAGTTTTTGTAGGAAGATTTAAAAAATTTCCAAGTATGACCGAAGTGTTAGCTTTTGGGGTTACTCTGAAAGTGTTTACACCATGTTTGGGGGTGCTTCATGATATTTGGGATACATGGTGTATGATTAGCCCCTTGATGGTCCGTGATGGATTTGTACATTGAAGATGGTCTTGTGATGGATTTACACATTGGAGATGGCTTAAGCAATGGTTGCTCAATCTCAATTGGGTGCTTGCATGATATTCTTCCCTAGGACATTGGATATCTTTAAACAACTCTGGTGATGTTCTACATGATGGCCACATGGAGATGGTTACGTGCTTGGAGAACATCATGCTTTGGAGGAGGAGCATTTTGCATCTTGGAGGAGGGCATTGGGCCCTAGACAACACAAGGTAGCGTATTGACGAAATTTTATTGTGTTCTTGTCTCCAGCCATAAAGCTCTGCTTTTCAACCTTTAGGAAGCTTCCTTGTTATCCAGCAAAGTCCTCTTCCTTTTTTCCTATTCCAGAATTTGTATTTTGTGTTCCTTAGAAGAGAAATCAACAAGATCTTGAAAGAGCATCTCCTAACTTTTCCTCTACCTCTTTTAGCTCCTTTTCTTCCTTAATCTTTTTTTCATAAGCCCACTTGGAAGCTGCTCTCTTTACACTTTTCAAATTTGATTCAAACCGAATTGCTGCAAACTCTCTAAGATTTTTATTAAAAGGGACCCAATGAGCCTTAACCAGATCAACAAAATCAGAATCCTCCAACTATTGAGGCTTGAATTTAAAGGGACTGGGAGGCTTTTCCCTTATTCCTGCAATTTCTAGAAATATGGGAAAGTGATCTGACTGCCCCCAGTCCCAAGCCATTTTCTTATCCTCCACAAATCATTCATGAACCCTTCCGACACTAGAAACATGTCCAGAACCCTTTCCAGAACCACTCTTTTGTTCCTCCACGTCGGTCTGAGTTTTATAGGGGCCACATCATATAATCCAGACTTCCCAAGTTTCTAACAAAATTATCTAAAAGCTGATCCACAATAACATTTTTTCCCCATAACTCTCAATACCCAATGGAAAAATTCATATCACCACCCACAATAAGTTGATTATGCCCAAGGAGATTCATATTAAAAAACTTGTCCCAAAAAGGCATTCTATCCAAATAAGAACCATAGATATTGATAACCAACACCTCCAGACCTAACTCCTGTGAGTAGAGCATCATTCCTAGACCTGAGTCAAAGGCCCAGCTGTTAGTGCGAAGGAATGAATGAGTTCTCCACCCTGAAAGTAACCCTCTAGATCTACCTCTAGCATCTAAATAAATAAACTCCCACCTAGCAAGAAACTTCTTTAGATCCCCACAAATCCTTTTCCCCAAATCCCATAGATTCCTGAAGTAAAAGTATATCAGGATTTTGAGCATCTATCAACGTTTTAGGGATTGCTTTTTAGAAGGGTGGCCCAAAGTTCAAACCCCTGCAATTCAATGACAGAGAGATCATTAAGGACAGACTTCAAGGGTTTGGTTTGCTCTAAGCGCCCCTACAATAGAGAGTTGTTTGCCTGTGTGAACTTCTGGATGAGCTTTTTCCTATGCTAGGCTTGAATGGGACTTTCTCCCGCTAATCCCTCCCTTCTTTCCTTTCCCATCCAAAACTGCCAGTTCTCCTAAGATTCCACCTTCCAAATCACAAAAACCCTCCTTCTGCGACATTAAAAGATATCTAGAGTTACTTTCAACAACTCCTTTCAGGATAAAAGCAGAGGATGGCTCTAAACTAAACACATATGACGGAAATTATTTTTTTATTCCTTCTCCATTTTGAACAACCCCAACATTCTCACAAACCAGGGATAAAGGCCATTAGTCCCCAATCTCGAAAACCCTCAGCAATAAACCATTACCACCTATCCCATTCCCATCTTTTAACACAAATTCATCAAATACTCCCAATCTATCCCTAAAACGGGAAACACTGTTTAAAGGAGAAAAGTCTTTTATAGATATACCTTTTGACAGTTTAGAATCTAGAGGATGTGGTGGCAAGTCCGAAGGAGTCTCCACAACCTCTAAAGCTTTTTATCCTTTTTCCATTTTGTCCAAAGCCTTGAGACCTCTGGCTTCATTATTCTTTAACATCTCAGCATATTGTTTCAATTCAGCACATGTCACTGTAGAGTCTTTTTGCAGACCTTCCCCAACCTGAGGAATTTCCTCCTTTTTTTATGGAAATGTAAATGACATTCCCGCATTAAATGTCCATACCCGTGATATGCACATCTAAATGGAACCCCACTGTAGTTGAGCTTTTGTATGAATGAATGATTCCCTCTTTGCAAGGTTATCTTTGAAGCCAAGCCTTTCCTCAGATCAATACCAACAAGAATTTGGGCCATTGTCATTTTACCAATTTCCATAAACCCCATGTTTGCTTCATAGAATTCCCCCAAAGAATTCCCAATCTCTCTTAATACTTCCTGCATCCAAAACTCGTCCAAAACTCCAATGGAAGCCCTGGGAGTTTGATCCACAAAGGAGTCACATCCACCCTTTTGGATCGAGCCTTAAAAAAGGGGATCAGGGTTTCAGAACTAGTGTAGCAGTTCCCTATTTCCAAAACTTAGTCAAGTGTTTTTTGGCATCTTCCTCAGATCTCAGACGAAAGCCAATCCAGACTCATGAAATAATATAGAAAATGGGGCTATAACCCAAAACAATACTCCAATAATCCTTTAACCAGTCACCAAGAGCTGCTTTACCTATTTTTCTACTGACAAATTTTTCAACTAAAACTGTTGAAGTCATATCCATCACCTCATGAAGTTTGACATCGTCACCTAAAATCAGTTTCATTGGATTTTTTCTTAGTTTTACACATTTCTTTGAATGCCTCTTCACCGAAACCAAATTTGACTCCAAGTCCTCTCCCTCCTGCTTTTCACCATGTCTGGTACCCACAACCTTGTTCTATGAAAGATAGCCTTTATCCCTAGCTACTCTATCAGCATTGAGAGTCTTAGAATCCTTATAAGTGAAGAAAACTGAGGTCCTATGAGGCTGCCAACTAAGCTCTGTCTTTGACTTTGAGATTGGCTCTAAGTTTCAATCTTCAAAACTGTCCTTTGCTGTTTTAGGACAGCAAACAGTTTAGTAACTTTCTGCCCATAGTTTTTGTAGGTTAAGTGTTCTTTGAGATGCCCTTGTAAGTGTTTTCGAACCAGTGGTTAGCACATGCAATAAATCTCAAAACAAGTAACACTTCCTCTAGATCTTAACAACACAAGTACGCTGATCTACACTCTAAGCATGCACGAAATGAACACAGGTATTTTTGGTCAACATGACCTTGGATAAAACCCCCCCGGGGAAAACCAGTTTGGAATGGAAGTATATATAAGTGGTGTCTAAAGCATGAGATACAACAAGAAATACAATATTATGGAACCTGTATACAAAGCAAGCTCCTCTCAAGACTTGCCAAAGGAACCAGGAAGGAATGCGCCCAAGATTAGTGCGCCTCTTCCTCTTGTTGCCAAATCCATTGAAGTGAAGCGCCCTTGACCCTGGATGTTTTGAAGAAGAATCTCTTGCACACAAATGTGCACTTGTGTGCTACCTCTCCATTGAAACAAACGGATCTGACTTCCTCCAACTGTAGCTCCTCCCTGCTAGGTGTGCGCCCTCCTCCAAGCAAGTGTGATCACCACTAAATAATAGGGTCTCTAGCTCCCATAGCTCCTCCATGAATAGAAGCGCCCAAGCTGCCCTCTTCCAATGCCTCCAACCTCATGCTCATGCTCATGTTCTTCCTCAAGCTCTCCAAGTGAACATAAGAGTGAATGAGCCTCCTTAGGCCTCTTGCGCCCTCCTTGAGCAAATCATAAGGAAACCTAAAAGTGAATGGTTAGGATCATCCCAAGCCATTCCTAATCAATGGTTGAGATCATCCCACAATAATCTCAACTCAAAACCCACTTTGGGTTAAGTTCCTTAGTTTACTTATGTCTCTCAATTCACCCACAAAGTGAATTAATAGTCACTTTAGGCTAAAATGACCAAATTTTACTTTTGACTTAAATCTCCTAAGTCAAAGTGAAATTAGACATAAAGTACAAAGTACAAGAGTACCAACATCTCTCTCTTGTGGTTAGAGTCTCCAAACCACAAGGGAACCACTTCCCGAGGTACGCCAAAACTCAACAATAAGGCCCAAAAGAATTTGTAACCAGTACACCCTCTACTCCAGGGCATGAAATAGAGGGAGATACCACCGAAATGTAATCTTGAGCTACTGAGACTGGATAGCTTGCATTCATCAAAGGTAAACACTTACTTGTTCTCTCATTCTTGTAGCCACTGGTGGAGCTTTGCTACACTTAGATAGAAAAAAATTTATCGGGAGAGTGCCATTGACCAACATACCTCTGGATGCTAAGTGTGAGGTGGTGCTTGGATCCAGTCCTGCTACCCCTGATGCCCTTGTAAAAGTACATGACTCCACATTCATTGCTGGCTGTGGCAGGATCCTATGTGGTGCTTACCCACATGAGAAAGACTCCATCAGACGTTGAATAACCGCTGACATCATCAATCCAGAACTGACATCAAGAGATCTCGCTGAATCCTTATGACCTCCGTTGTACGTTGGGACAACAGCTAGGTTATGCCCTAAGTTTGATATGAAAAATGACTTGGACCCCGAAGCCACAAGGTCCCTTTCTTCTAGCAAAGGGGACTGAATATTTGATGAAACCACTGGACTTAACCATATATTCTCACCTTCAAATGGATCCGGGGAGTAATCGACCAAGTTGATCTCCATCGCCTCCTCACCTGTTCAGGTTGAATTGAATTTCATCTTTAGGTAACCTATCAATGTTCTTGTTGAATTTCTTGTATACATTCTAAAAAGAGAGGTTTACAAGTTGGGCCCATACCTTTTTGATTATCAGGCCTTGTTTGTACTTATTCTGCAGATGATTATGTATTCCTTTCTTTTTGGCATGAGCCCATTTTCATGTTATCTTAACCTTACATACACAAGGTTTACTCCCCTAACCCTATGTCCACTGGATCTTAAACACCGGGACTTGTACTAACATGCCTGACATTTGGTAGATTTGTTCTTCTTTTCATCTTTTGAAGTTATTGTCTTCAGCTTTCAACATTTAGGAAGGATTACAACTTGCAAACTTAAGAGCTATTTATGAATACTGTAAACAGATTCTTGTGGTAGTATAAGACACTTCAATGTGATATTTCAAAGATATTTTCAAAGATTTTACTTCCATTTGGACTTTAATTATTTTTGTTAAATCTCTGCATGTTATGATGAACATGGAAGAAGAATATGAATTATGAGGATTCATTAAATGTTTTTCAATAATCTAATACTGGGTGCGAAGGTGTGTAGAATTTTATAATTTAAAAAATCTTACTATTTTGTGCATTTGATTGAGTTTTCACAAGCAACAGATTTTCATTTTTAATTTTTCGATTTTTGTTCAGATCCCAGATGCAAATGCATTGCTCAAGTTCTGGGAAGTTTTAGACCTCCCACAAGTCACTGCAGTGATATATTTGGCTTCAGTCATAAGAGAGGTATGCACTAAGACTTAAACTTGAAAAACTTCTAATATTGGAAAATTCAGAGGAAAGCACTTCTATAACTAATAAATTTGATAGCTTATCTCTATTTCTTTGAGTACTTGGAATGATGAAAGGCAATTACAAGAACATTTGAAGGGGTTATGATTGAAATGTTAATAACCATCATCATCTACTGATTTTATGCAAGTTCATGCTTTTTCTTCCTTAACATTTAAACAGGGAAAAACTGTTCATGGCAAT
>ML819950.1:166257-177954 GCA_009831015.1 Picea engelmannii | reverse complement strand
CATCCTTTTTTCTAGGGAAGTTCAAGAAGATAGACACTGAAAATATACTTGAAGGAGAGATGAATATCACAGCCCTTAGGGCACTGTTTCAACCAACACACACAGAGAATCACTTTTATAATAGTAGATTTATAACAACACTAAATCTGATTTCTAGTTTCATCTAGGGATGCTAAAACACATACCATTTCACCCTGGCTGTAGCAACGAATCAGCTCATTAAGACATCCATGAAACTATTCATAACAATGAGAAACCAAAGTCTAATTTTCAGATCTGCAACATATAAATTTAGAATAGCAATAGTACACTTCACATATTACACAAATGAAGGTAAAGTAGAATACCTTAGCTCATCCCAAGCTGGTACAAGAAGTCCCTTCAGCTCATCCCAAGCAAGGACTCTTTAGTTGCTTCCTAAGCCCTAGCTAGCGCATCCATCGTCAACAACAAACCCTAACCAACAATACCACAAGCTAGCAAGGTATCTCCTCAAGTTCTTCTAGCCACACCAAAGGCTCCACAACAAGCTATCATCAAACCAATGAGTCCACCCTTGGATCTCCGATTTGCATAACACAAGTCTTCAAGGAGATTCACAAGCTTACATCACACAAGCTCCACTAGCGTCAAGCACTCCAAGTCTTCTCCACCATTTCATGTAACAAACCTTAGGTCTTGGACACACCAAGACTTTAACCTTGTTTTCTCTAGAGTTCATCCCAGGCAAACTTTAGTGCACTAAGCCTTCACCTGAGCCTTTCAACCCTTTCATCACATAAGCATAGAGTCCACAAGACAATTGCATCATGAAGATAAAAATGATCTATTGACCAAGTTGTGATTACGAAGACACTCTCCTCTCTTTATAAGGTAGGTGGGGGAGGCCAACAATACAAAATGGACTAGGTCCACAAGCAACCTAATTTAAGCCACTGGAGTAGGTCCACATGAGGAGTGCTCCTCTCCAAGGTGTACACGTGTTGCAGGTGGTTGGACTCCACCTCCCAAGTGGTGCGCTCTCCAAGCTAAGGCTCCACATGTTAAGTGCCCCTCATCACAAGGTTGCATGCTCTCCAAGACAAGCTCCTAAGCTCCAATGCTGCTCCTTCACATGTGTGTAAATGAGTCCACAAGCAACCTCCATTAGAGTGCCCTCCAAGCAAGACTCCCTCAAGCCAAGGATTCTACTCCACCTATGTGCCACGTGGTCCTGATTTTCCTATGGCCAAGCGCCCTTCTTGTTAGTGTTTGTAGCTTAGGCAAGTATTTCCGCAAGTGTGTCTTCTTGTGGAAATCGTCATTAAATGTATCCTATGCTTTTTCTAGAGTTCACTTTTTTAATTAATTAATAAAGTGAATGTCTTTTTATAAAATGACTTTTAATTAATAAAGTGACTTAAATTAAGTCACTCAATGATTTAATTATGTTGAAATTAATGCAACTGCAAGAGCCATTCTCCTGGAGGATGGCATAAGACCCTAGTTGTGGACTAGGGCCCTCAACACACTCCTAGGGTTTCTTGGTACAAGACCAAGCAGTGAGAGCCATGGCAAAAGACCCTTGTGAGGGCCCCTAGTAGATGACTGGGGTTCTTGGTCTAGGACCAAGCAGTAAGACCGTAGATGTGTTCCAGGGAATCCTTGCCCGATGCTTGGATTGATCCTTGGATGTGTTCCTTGGTGGTTGATATAAGTCCCTAGATGTGTCTAGGGCATCTAGGGCCCTTGGATGTGTTTCAGGGAACCCTTGCTTAATGCATGGGTTGATCCTTGGTCTTGTACCTTGGTGGATAAGACCCTAGATGTGTTCTAGGCCCCCCAGATGTGTTCTGGGGTAACCTGGTCTTTGACCAGGTAGATCTTGGTGTAATACCAAGATGTGTTGATGTGTGATCCTCTTCCTCTCTCCCGAGATGGTCCATGAGACTTAGGAGTGTCTATGAAGATGGATATGACCACATTGTTGATGTACCCCCTTATGCAGCGATGATAAAGTTTATAGGTCACTATGAGACTCATGTGGACATGTTTTTCCATTATGGAACCCCCCCCTTGACTTTATCTTATCAGGTATACCCTTGTTGTTTTGTTTTCCCTCTTGGTTTATGTGATTGGGTTTTATTTGATGTGACTGGGGTTTATTTTATGTGATTGGGGTTTTTATGTAATTAAGGTTTTAATTAAATATTAATTGACATATTAATTAATATTTATATTAATTAAATGTCAATAATTAATTATAATCCTAATTATCCTAACCCCTCTCCCTAACTATAAATTAGACCCTACCCTATTGCATTTCTACACACTCACACTCATAGTCACTCTCTCATCTCCCTACTTGCTGCGGCTACCTCAGTGACTCTTCTCTCTTGTTGGTGCGGCCTTCCCCTTGATTATCAGTTACAGATCTGTGATTTCTTACTGGCTGGAAGTTTCTTCTTTGGAGTGTGCTGAGGTTTGCTGGATCTGCCTCTTCTGAACTGGGAGGTGTCTACTAGAGCTGCTAGACTTACCTTCTAGGGCTGTTGGACTTGATCTCCTGCACAGAGCTGCCTCCCTTCAGCTGCCGGGCCTGTTCTGTGGGTGCCAGATCCTTCTTTAGGGCCACGGACCTGTGTGGAGGTGCCGCAGCCTCTATCTGGGCTTTTGCTGGTAGGGCTACCTTCTGGCTGCCGTGTGGTGTGCAGAGGTCACTGTGTGGAGTTTTCTATCTGCTGTCCAATTTTTCTGAGTTGGGGTTTCTACAATTTGCTAGTGGAGGGTTTGCTAACCTTTCAGATCTCATTCCTGTGCCTAATCACTGTTTATTGGAGTGTTTTCTGCTGGGGGTATTGCTGATTAAGTTTGAGGTTTTATTGCTGTTTTCTTTGAGGGTTTCCATCCATGGAAAAACTGTCCCACAATCCTCTTTGACAGAGATCAAACCCTAGAGGTTTGATCCATGAACCTAAACTAAAGTCTGAGCATATTTACAGAGGCTTACATCCACACATGTGACAGGTACATTTATCATTGAATGATGAGGTAAGCTAAAAGTTAATTTTTCATACTCAAAAATTTTATTTGCGTCCAAATCTATTTGTATGTCTTCTTCTTTATGCTGATCTAGTGAACAAATTTTTTTTAAAAGCATTTTCCCCTAATTCTAACAAATTAAAAGAGAGCCATTGATCTCACGGTTAGATCTTGACCGTTGAGATTCGGGATTTGGTTCAAGTCAAAGTTATAAAAGACAACAAAGGGCAAAGGACAAAGACACAGAGAGAGCATTTACTTCACAAGTCACGTGAGTAAGTGAGGGAGATCAAGATCTGATTTTCTAGTCATTGGCGAGTATAAATTTGCAGCAGAGATCAGCGAGGAAGAAAGTGCAACGCTGTCCCAACAAGCAGGCCGTATAGTGAAGTCCGTGCAATATTGTCTTACAGAGGATCTGACTGTAGACATTGTCACCAATTCTTTGGGTCCAGAAAAAATTGTAAATTTCATAGACAAACTTGGTGTATTTTCTAGATGGACCATTAAGGGAAGGTGCTAGAATATAAAGGTCATTTAGACCATAGGCTTAGGCATATTAATAAAGTCACCTTTTAACTTTAGGTTACTTTATGTTTAATTGTTGTATTATTGACTTAAAGTATTCGTAAGTCATTTTAGGGTTTATGCATTTAGGATTTGTATAATTAGGGTTTATGTCATCTCATTGTTATAAAAATATGGTTGTTATCTTTCTTTTATAACCAAGAATCCTTTTCTTAGGTGTTTTGTCCTTCAAGATCTTTTGAGTACATTTGTTTAAAATGTAGACTACTATATTGCATGACTCCACCCAAAGATACATGGGAAAATCTATGTCATGGATCATGCCTCCTTGGCAGTGTCAACAATGGATCTGTTCTTCCTCTTTGCCACCCCATTCTGCTGCGAATTGTAGGGCATTGTTAGTCCCATTTTGATCTTGGCTTCCCTGCAAAAAGAATTAAACTTCGTGGAGGTATACTTGCTTCCATTATTTGATTGAAATACTTTGATCTTCTTCCTTGTTTGATTTTCAACCAAGGTTTTGAACTCTACGACCATATTGAACACATCACCATTAGCCTTTGTACAATAAATCTAGGTCTTGTGTGAGGATGCATCAATAAAGATAACAAAATACATAGTACCTTTCAAAGAAGAGGAAGACATAGGTCCACATACATCTGAATGGATTAGCTCGAGAATCCCTCTCAATTTCTTCTTATTGTTTGGAAAAGTAGCCTTGGCGTGCTTGCAAAGTGCATATTCCTTGCACACTCTTGTCTTCTCGATTTTGAAGTCCTGCAATCCCTGCACCATATTCTTCAAGAGATGAAGTGCTCCATTGTGTAAGTGACCAAAGCATATTTTCCCTAGCTTGCACAACTTGTCACTACTATGCACTAGAGCACCAAGCTTTACTGGATTTGCTTGTAGTCTATAAAGACCACCTACTCAAACGCCTTTGGTTATAGTCTAACTAGGGAAATGGCTATGATCTTTAATGACGACTTTCTGATCATCAAACTTGGCCACATAATGCAGATCTGTCACGTAAGAAATTGAAAGAAAGTTCTTTATCAAACCAAGAACAAACAAAACGTCATTCAACTCAAGAAAATCACCTAAAGGAATCCAAAAAGAGATGGAGCCCAATCCCTTCATATAATACTGAATAACTGACATCATCACCTAACCCCATTGGCATTCCTCCCTCTTGCTCTCAAAAATTGCTGATGATCTTCTTGTCATAAGTCACATGTCTCGATGCCCCACTGTTCACATACTATCCAACCTTGGACACAATGTTGGTTGAAAGACAAAAGACCATGGAGAATGTGGTCTCAAGCTTGGATTGTAACTCGTCCAATCTAGTGATAGTGTTTTCATTCTCTGCAATTTGTTTTTGCTGCTACTTGGCCTTCCCTTTCTTCTTCTTTGGACATTGGCTACCTTAAAGTCCTTTTTGTCAACACCTGAAACATGTCACATGATTTAAGTCCTTACCTTGGTTTGAAGAGCGTGACTCATCTTGCTTACCCTTCCTAGGTACTCCTTTCTTGCCTCCCTTCCTCATCTTCTTGACAAGTGCAAGGTCTTTTGCTTCTTTCCCTTCGGCTAAACTCGTCTCTAGCCTTGTCTCTTCCTGTATGAAGTCGTCCCAGGGCTTCTCAAAGGTGGGAAACTTCTCACAAGCACAAATACCCTAGACAAAAGGTTTCCATGATGCAAAAAATACATTCATTGCAATGGGCACCAATTCCTCATCTTAAACCTTCGCCCCTATGGCTACCGTCTGATCTCTTAACTCAGTCATATTCATCAAGTGGCTAACCACTGTGTCTATGTCACTCATGCGGGCAGTGGAGAGCTTGTTTGTTCGTTACATTTTGCGAGAAATATTCACTCTTTGCTACAAAATGATCAAGGCATTATATATCTCCTTTTCCATCTTCTTCTTTGCAATGTGAGGGATTGAATGGTCTTTCACAGAATCAAGAATGATTCTCTTTGCTTTGGCCTCTTTCTTCTTGTGTTCGACCACCTGAGTAGGATCGGTAGGAACAATAACCTTGTTCTTGACAAAAGCCCAAAGCTCAACCTTCTCCAACAAAATCTGTGGTCTACACTTCCAAGTTGTAAAGTTGGAAGCGCCTTTTCACTCGTCACACTCTCTAAGACCGAAGGTAGTCATTCTTGCAAATCTCTGATCACACCTCAATCAACACATCGGCCAATAAATAAAATAGATAGCCACCTATCCTAGGAGTAAATCCCTACTCTATTCCTTGGACTCCTAGGACATCACACCCATAAACCCTTCACATGTAAAAGTGCATAGGGATCTACTTCAATCACTGTAGATAGGGTTTCACAGACCGATGAAATCTTCAGCTCCCTCTTCACAAGCGACTTCAGCAAATAAGCTTTGATACCATGTAGAAATTTTAGAAGTCTGAAATTTCTTCCTCACAAGAGGGCATGGATCAACACCATAGATATATAAGCCATAGTGCTGAATTTGATATCCTGCGAACACCTGCAAGAAACTGAAGATCTGCTACAACACTCAAAGTTAGACGCAGTAAATACATCACCACTAGATCTATTCAGCAATCCTAAGGGCTAGATGTAATCAACAACACAGATCTGGAATCTATATTAACTTAGAACAGTAATAAAGCAACAAAATACCAGATCTGAAAATTAGAAAAGGGCTTGCTAAATACAAAGCAATCAGTCTAGGCTGCCCACTAAATCAGCCCAAAAACTAACCATAAACAAGAGAAAACTCAGATCTGCAACAACAATTTTAGGACAGCAATCAATTCACTTCTTATTTACAATTAAGAAGATTATAGTACAATACCTTAGTTCATCACAAGCTGGTTTACACAAGTCCTTTCAACTCATCCCAAGCAAGGACTCCACAATGCTTCCCAAACTCTAGTTAGGGCATCACATGCCAATCACATCAAACCCTAACCAACAATTTCTTAGTCAAGCAAGGTGTCCCACCAAGCTCTACAACTAACCCTAGGGTTCTTTATCTCCTCCACTTTGGCTGAAATGGAGTCTAGTCTCCTCTTGGACAAAATCATCCCAAAGCTTTTGAAATGTAGGAAGCTTCTCCCGAGCACAAACACCTCAAACAAACATGTCCTAGGATGAATAGAATTCATTTAGTGCTATAGGCACCAAATCCTTATTCTCAACCTACACCTCAATCACATTGAACTGTTATTGAACCTCGACGATCTTCATTAGGTAGTTGGCCACCATATCTTTGTCACTCAGGTGAGTGCCGGTGAGCTTGTTCTTCAGTGGCATCTTCTAGTGAACATTCTCACTTTGGTATAGAGTGAATAAGGCATCAAACCTGTCCTTTGTCTATTTCTTCTATGCTATGTGAGGGATCAAATGGTCCTTCACCGAATCAAGGATGATTCTCTTCACCTTGGTCACCTTCATCTTATGCTTGGCCAGTTGTATGAGATTGGTACGGGCAGTGATCTTTCCTTCTACGAAACTCCAAAGATTGAACTCCTCCAATATATTTTGCAGCCTGCACTTCTGGGGTACAAAATTGGAAGTGCCCTCCAACATGTGATACTTTTTAAGACCAAGAGTAGTCATGCTTGCATCTCTTGGAGCATCACTATACCAAACAGATCAACACAAAGAAATACTAGATCAACAACCTATCATAAGTGTGAATCAATAGTCCAATAATTGGAGCAACTCGGGCATCACATGTAGATTTTCTGACAAAAGCAAAACTTCACTGAAACCTTTCGTCAAACACTTGGCTGAAATATTTGACTTTGCATTTAATCTGAGTTATTAATGAACCAATTACACCACATGCATTTAATGAACTGGAATCAAACTGAAACTGAAATGAAAGTACCAATCAACCAAATAGATCCTATTGTAAGCAGTTGACACAAGAAATTAGGCATAAGCGAGGGAAAATCCTCATGAACTGTGAGGCAACCCAAAGATAGAGAAAATCTTTTATTTCAAGTACAAATTACAATCATTCAAGTTGTACTTATCTCATCATTTGACCAAAATTTGTCTTTAGAAACTGTACGGACTGTTACTGCTCCCTTTCTGTCAATTCCATGCACTGTATGGACTGTCCAGACCAGCAATAAATGCACAGAAATCAGACTAGAAATGCGTGCTTGCGATCTGGAACTGTAGGGCCTTCATTAATAACTGTATTAACCTCAGTTTGCGTGCTGGAAATCACTGTATGGCCTTCATTAATAACTGTATTAACCTCAGTTTGCGTGCTGGAAATCACTGTACGGCCTTCATTAATAACTGTATTAACCTCAGTTTGCGTGCTGGAAATCACTGGATGGCCCAGAAATAATAAATGTGCCCTCCAACTGTGTATACAACAGTACTGCCCATAAATTAAATGCTCATGCTGTACGGAATTCTCTCTTGGAAACTGTGCTTGAAATACTGCTCTTGCTCTACCTTTCTCCAACTCATTAATTGCTCTCTCTTCAATTAATGACAATGTGACTTCAATAATGTTTTCTCTCTTTCCCTAGATGTGTTTTTATATTTTTCCTCTTCCCAAAACCCGAACTAACTAATCTCAACTAACTTATCAATGGCTGAGATCAATCATATCTAAAGGCTCACATTAAATGCTCATTTAATAATACACTTTATTATTAAATGCTCACAAATCTTTTTGGGACCCACCACTTAACTTTTCACTTAAGTCATTAAAACAACATAAAGTCACTTTTATATTATAAAACACTTTAGGAAAGTCAAAATGGTCCCCACCATGTAAAACATCACAAAATCATGGTGTGACCTCCTGAGTTACATTTCTAACACTCCCTCTTAACGAGGGATGTCCCAACACTATCATCTTGATCACTGTCAAGAACTCCCTCTGACTCTAGAAGTTGATGTTGGAAGACAACTAGAAACTCTGGATCCTGCTCATTCTCTCTATGCTGGCTGAGTCTCCTGCCAATGCTTTCAAGAGAACCTTCATGTTCTCTTGAATCCAAGGGTTGATCTTCTTCATGCACTCCCTCTGCAACCCTTGCCTGAGCCAACTGCTCAATTCCAGATGCTGACAGCCATCCATAACTACTATACATAGTCATTCCTCAAACCAAGTACAGTCTCTCTTTCCGATCACCGAGCAACAGTGCTTTGACCGGTTGTACTCCTACAAGATTCAAGAACACATGTCCTGACTTGAACACTGTCCCCCATCCCGAATCTTCCAAGGCTGAAATAGAAATTAAATTCACTGGAAGCCCTTGGACAAACATAACTCCTTCCAAAGTGAAGAGCTCACCAAATTCAAGTTGGAACCTGACTGTTCCAACCCCTCTGATTGCTCGAGTAATGTCGGTCATAACATTGCAACAAGGTCCATTCTAATTGATACTCATAAAAGCACCCTACATGCCAGTCATGTGTTTGGATGCACCACTATCAATGATCCAAGAATTTGCAAACTTTTCTGAGCTTCCCATGCTTGAATCAAGAGACACAAGACAAAGTTCTTTCTCAAATTCTTTTCAGAAGTCATCTACAACAATTGAAACTACTGCACAACTTTCATCCTTCTTCTCCTTCTTTTGATCAGGACAATGGCTTGCAAAATGTCCAAGTTTGTTGCAAACATAGCAACGAATCTTACTCAAGTCTTTCTTCTTCTTGCCTTTGATTTTTACAGCAAGGGCCGCATTTTCATCAATATCAATATCTGTCTTGGCTTTACCTTGAGACCCCTCCCAGATCTCCTCCTGAGTAAAGTCATCCCATAATCTACTCCAGTCTGTTAACTTCTCTCTACCCACCACACATTTTACAAAAACCTCCCATTCTTTGGTAAACCGCTTAAGGGCTATCCTCACCATTTCTGAGTCAGAGATGACCTCACCTACAGCAGCTAGCTCATCTTTCACTTGAGCCAATCTGGTCAAGTAGGTAGCTACATTATCCTCCTTGGTCATTCTAACCTCATGCAGCTTGTGTTTCAGGGCCATCTTTCTATTCTCATTTTTGGCTTCAAACAGATTTTTCAAAGTGTCCCACATCACTTGGGCTGTTGGTTTCTCAGCCAAGTGTGGGATAAGGTGGTCTTTCACACCATCCAGCAAGATTCTGTGTGCCTTAGCCTCCTTTATCTCATGAAGGTCTAGGGCAACTGGGTTATTTGTGGGTACAACAACAACTGTATTGACAAAATTCCAGATCTTATTCTCCTTTAGAACTGCTGCTATTCTAACTTTCCATTGAAGGTAATTAGATATGCCATCTAATCCGTCCTCAAACCTTATACAGAAAGCCATTATTTCTTTCACTGTTCTTGCTGAGAATAAACCAATCAAAATCACAACAAAACAGTCCCTAACTCTCTCTTTTTCTCCTTTCAACTTCACTTACAGAACCCTAGGCTCTGATACCATGTAGATTTTCTATGACAAAAAGCAAAACTTCATTGAAACCTTTCGTCAAACACTTGGCTGAAATACTTGACTTTGCATTTAATCTGAGTTATTAATGAACCAATTACACCACATGCATTTAATGAACTGGAATCAAACTGAAACTGAAATGAAAGTACCAATCAACCAAGTAGATCCTACTGTAAGCAGTTGACACAAGAAATTAGGCATAAGCGAGGGAAAATCCTCATGAACTGTGAGGCAACCCAAAGATAGAGAAAATCTTTTATTTCAAGTACAAATTACAATCATTCAAGCTGTACTTATCTCATCATCTGACCAGCATTTGTCTTTAGAAACTGTACGGACTGTTACTGCTCCCTTTCTGTCAATTCCGTACACTGTACGCACTGTCTAGACCAGCAATAAATGCACATAAATGAGTCTAGAAATGCGTGCTTGCAATCTGAAACTGTACGGCCTTCATTAATAACTGTATTAACCTCAGTTTGCGTGCTGGAAATCACTGTACGGCCCAGAAATAATAAATGTGCCCTCCAACTGTGTATACAACAGTACGGCCCAGAAATTAAATGCTCATGCTGTATGAAATTCTCTCTTGGAAACCGTGCTTGGAATACTGCTCGTGCTCTACCTTTCTCCAACTCATTAATTGCTCTCTCTCTTCAATTAATGACAATGTGACTTCAATAATGTTTTCTCTCTTTCCCTAGATGTCTTTTTATATTTTTCCTCTTCCCAAAACCCTAACTAACTAATCTCAACTAACTAATCTCAACTAACTTATCAATGGCTGAGATCAATCATATCTAAAGGCTCGCATTAAATGCTCATTTAATAATACACTTTATTATTAAATGCTCACAAATCTTTTTTTCGACCCACAACTTAACTTTTCATTTAAGTCGTTAAAAAACATAAAGTCACTTTTATATTATAAAACACTTTAGGAAAGTCAAAATGGTCCCCACCATGTAAAACATCACAAAATCATGGTGTGACCTTTTGAGTTACATTTCTAACATCACACCCAACAACCTATAGCAGGTTTTGGTTCGCTTCATTCACTGAAGCAAGGGCATCACACCCATTGGGATCTTCTGATAACTCCTCATAGGCAACAACCCACTCTACACAGATTTGGAAAATCTCAGACAATGTGCTTTGATACCATGTTAAATTTTTCATAAATTGGTAGGCAGATTCTTCACATAGAAAACCCTAACAACTAAAACATAAAACTTTAAGGACTATCAAAAGTTAAAACTATAATTCTAAATACGCTAATCTACTAACACATCATACTAAAAACATAGGATAGAAAGTACAAAACTGAACTCTCAAACCTGCAACTTGCTTTTCTTTAAATCTGGGAAAGCAGTACACCGCTATACCTCAAAAATACTATGCTGATCACTAGCAAAGAACTCAATCTCACACTTAAAAACATTGAAAAAAAGGACCACCGCCACCTTGCCTTCTTGATAGATGAGGAATGTTAGAGGAGAACACAAAAACAACCCATCCCTATGGCCGCCAAAATAAGAAAAGCAAAACTCTTCTCTAATTTTGTCTAGGGAAGTGTGCCATCCCTAAAACTGGAAGTTTCCCTTGCTCATGCTCTTAATATAACTTTAGAACAAAAAGCTAACTGAAGATAAAAGCAATGTACTTTGAAATCTGGAAATCAAACTTCAAAAGAAGAAAA
>ML819950.1:112636-135392 GCA_009831015.1 Picea engelmannii | reverse complement strand
AGTAGTCTTATTCGCACCTACCCACCTCACATGGTGTAGGAAAGACTACGACCATAGCCCCATTCACACCTAGCCACCTCACATGGCGTAGGCAAGGCTATGTTGCAAGTCTTATTCACACCTAGCCACCTCTCATGGCGTAGGCAAGACTTGGTACAAATCTTATTCACACCTAGCCACCTCACATGGCATAGGAAAGATTTGTACTCGGCTGTGCATTACTCCCTCAGTCACCTCACATTAATGATCTGGGAAACCGTTGGCCAAAGGGGTTAGCCAGCTAGAGGAGAAACACCACACCTCCCTCTCAACAAGGGTTGACATTCTGCATCACGCCAAGGCTTGTCTCTGGAGTACTCATACTTCACTCTAGACAGAGGCTTGGTGAGAATGTCCGCTATCTGCTCATCTGTGGATATTTATCGGAGTTCAACAACTCCTCTCTGCACCATGTCTCGGATGTAATAGTATTTGATCTCTATATGCTTCGACTTGTCATGAAGGACACGATTCTTTGAAAGCTTCACACAACTTTGATTGTCACAATGTATCAAAGTTGGCTCCAACTGTAGATCAAATAACCCTGCAAGCAGCTTCCGAAGCCACACTGCTTCACGACTTGCAACACTGGTTGCAATATACTTTGCCTCTGCTGTACTGAGTTCCACTGATGTCTGCTTTCTGCTTAACCATGAGATCATGCCTAAACCCAAACTGAAGCAACATTCAGATGTGCTTCTTCGGTCCACTGCACTCCCTGCCTAGTCAGAGTCTGTATAACCCTGTAGCTTCACATCTCCATCTGAGACATATCTAAGGCCATATCCAACCGTACCATGTAGGTACCTCAACACATGTTTTGCTGCTATCCAATGTAGATGTCTAGGCCCAACCATGTACTGACTCAAAGTGTTTACTACAAAACATACGTCCGACCCAGTGTTAATTAGGTACATCAAGGATCCAATCGATTGTTTGTACATTGTGGGATCCACCAAATCTGAAAATGAATCACTCAAGAGCTTCAGATTTGTCATCATAGGTGTGGCCATGGACTTGTAGTCCATCATCCCGAATCTCTGCAGGGTCTCAACTGTATATTTTCCTTGGTTAAAGAAAATCTCATCTCTGTCACACCTCTAATCCCATCAAATCTAGATCCTTCATTTCAAACTCTGAAGTGAGTTCCCTCTTGCACCCATCTGTGAGCTTCTCATCCCCTGTAAGAAACAGGTCAATCAATATCAAGGGGCAAGCATCCCCAAGCTCATCAAATTAATTGTTTGGCATATCCTACCCTGGGTGCCTGCACAAAGCTTTCTTCAATCTACAGACATGAGACTCCTTCTCATGTATCTTTTTGGTTGCTCTATGTACACTTCTTCTGGCTACTGGGGCAAGTGTCTTGTCATAATATTCTCCCTCTTGCTGGGAGAATCCTTTGGCCACAAATCTAGATTTGTGCATCTCTATGCTGCCATTTGTAGCATGCTTGATCTTGTAGATCCACTTGGAAGTCACTACTGACTTCCCTTCTGGTCTTGGAACCACTTCCCACACATCATCATAACATCCTTCCACACTTGGTGCTTTGCAACTTCCTCAAAAGTGGAAGGTTCTGACTCAACGATTTTCCTCATCAGCACCACATAGCTGGAAAACATGTGTGGTCTCTTGCTCTCTCTAGAGATAAGGCAAAATCCATATCCTAGTCCTTTTGACTAGTTGCCTCCTCTGTCACTGTAGCAAAGTCTACCGAAATAAGGGAATCCTCCCAGCAAATCTCACATCTCCTAGAAGCCTCTGAAGCTACGATATAGCCTCCTCAACTCATGGCATCTGTCTGTCAGTCCTGGAAGACGTCTTTCTCTCCCACTTGAATCCGAGGGTGAACTTCCTCTGAATGATTTGGTCTTCCTCTGAGTCAACCGACTCTCTCTGAAATCAGGCTCACTCAAACTCTGCATGCTCACTCTGGAGTTGATTCCCTTTGACTCTATACAATTTCTGGAGCCATCTGCTCCCTCTGCTTCTGTTGACCTCCTCTGAAGTTTGATCTCCTATGGACTGTACTGGGGAGGCTTCTCCTCCCTACCGGATCCTGAGGGCTGACTCCCTCTGAACTCTGGCTCCTTCTAAGTTGGAACTTGGTGGGGTCGCTTGCCTCACCATTGGTGGAGCCATCTGTTCGTCCTCATGATATGGCTCATCGATGCCATATATATGTATCCCCTTTGCATCTTGCGAACTATCGTGAGACCATGCTGGTCTCTTCCCTGGTCACTACAACGTTTCTGGTTAGGCCCTTCTGGCTCTACTGATTCTTCCTGATGATCTGAAGAGTGATCAACTGAACTAGAGGGATATGCACGGTCATCTTCAGAGCCTTCTTCTCCTTAGAATAGATCTCCATATGAGATACTCTGTATTCGCAAAAGTACCCTTCTTGCCAAAAGGTTCTAACTTTGTCCTCTTCTCCTTCATTACATGGATGTGTACAGTCATGTACACAACTCTATGTCTGGATAATCTGCTCCATGTCTCAGCTAGAGGCCATATAATCTGTTGCCTCCTGCAACTGTTATTATAGCTCCCTCTTAGAGCTACCACTTGTGACCTGCCCAGAACAAGAGCAACAACAAGGGAAAATAGCAGGCAAGAACAATATTCTTATGGTAAGTACAATAATAAAAACAAGAATGGGAACAATCATCACAGTAGCTCCTTCTCATAGCTATCACATGTGACCTGCCTGGAACAAGAGCCAAAACAAAATACAATAACAAGAAATAAGAACAACACTTTTCAACACTCTTCCAGTGTTGTTACCAATCTGTTAGCGGCGGAAGTCACTCCTGGATTGCTTGTAGGAGCAGAGCCCAACGCCCATCAGTTTAATGTCACGATTTGTTTATAAAGGGTGATCAAATGGAGATAATGGCTCTAGGAGGTATCACTCTAACTCAGGGACCGAGTCTGGTACGTAAAGAACGAAGGAGGTCTGGAATCCCAACTTCAGCTAGGGAGATTAATTTAAAGATGAACAGGTGGAAGACTTAGGAGAAAGTGAACAAACAACTTTGGGCATCAGGCTTGCAGTGGTTTGTAGGGGAAAAACTCTGAAAGCAGGATCTTCCTGGTTCATGGCTTCAAGAAACTGAAAGGGGACTTGACTGGATCCTCCAATTCCAAGTCATTCAGCGTTAAAGAAATCACAGAAACCGATTAGAGGCTCCGTAACTATTATAGTGATCCATTACAACATCATCCTATAATAGCTACAACTCGACTGGATCCTCCAATTCCGAGCTGCTCTAACACAGTGTAAACAAAGACATGAAAGAAACTGGCGTTCATAAGGCAAGAAGTCTCCAAAGCTCATACATGACCAGAATAACAGTGCTTCATTAAAACTTTACAACTGGGAGCTCTACTCAACCATCGATAGATACAAAATGTGAGAAATCTCCTCTAAATACTTAGAGCAAAACCCATAGAAGCCAATTCGAGACATTGCATTGATGGCATTATGCCTGTGTGTTCACTGCTCCTGCAGTCTCTGGACGTTCGTGGACTTCAGTCAGACGCAATCGCGTTCCAAAGGACCTGTGAATGAAATGACCAGCTTACAGTCATTTCTGGACTTTCCATTTATGGTGGAAACGATGTCCAACCACCATCAACTGCTGCAATAACTGATTCATTGGGATCGGGGAAGGCCCCGACCGACTATGTACCTACAGGACATGGAAACTTTCATATTCTACTATTTGGATCTTGTTTGGAGAAATCATGGTAGGACTAGCGAGTGGACGTGGAGGCCATCACGGTGACTGGAGGACTTGACATGGAGTGGTGAATGGACGATGATCAGGCAGGGGTGATTTGGCATGCTACGGGAATGGGACATGGCGGCCAGGGATAGGCGATGGAGGTATGTGGTGAGGTTTCGGGGTTTCGGGGTTCGCGAGTTCAAGATGCACGAACTCCTTGCCTCCGGGATCTCCGATATCCCGATGTGCGATGGGCTCCTCCTCCTAGGAGCTAGCCCCTATCGGTTAGAACAAGGTCCATGTGACCAGTCTCTGTGTGACCGTAGCTTAAACCCCTCCATCGGAGTTTTGACGTTCACGAAGACACGAGCATGCATCCTCCGGACTAGCGACAGCCTACAACTTGTAATCCACTTGCTCTTGCGGTCCCACACGCTAATCCGGTGATTGCCAAGATATCGCTTCTCGCGATCTCGCAATTCTGCATGCAAATCTTTGCAGCTCTAACCCACGAACCTCCGAGCTTGCGATATGCCGATGCCACTTGGCGCTGTCTCCCTACAAGGATTGTCCTTCTGACACCTGTCCTCCACTACGATCCGTAGCTCCGTCGGGAAATCGGGTATCGGGATATCGCGATTCCCGCTGTCGTGTGCATGGGACTTTCAGTTCCCCGATCCCCGACTCTGCAGGATCTCTCGCCACGTGACTCAGCTGACAGACGTCTCTGATTCAGTCGGGAAATCGTGCATCGCGATTCACTCATGTAAGAGTTCCCTGCCTCCAGAAACTCCGATCCTCCGATGAACTGAAATCCCGACTCTCCTTCTGATGTCCGACGCGTGTCCTGCCAAGGTCAACGACTAGGATCCCATCGGTCTTTCGAGACTCAAAAGGTCTCGACTCTCGTACCCTTTGAAATCCCGACACCACAATTGTTACTAACATTAGGCTCCATGGGGGATAGAGTCGTCCCTGCGATGCTCTAAGAACTCCTTTTGCTGTTCCAGTCGCCCTTCCGTTGGGCTATGGAGTCTTTATTAGGCCGCAAAAATAAAAATGAAAACGGGCTAAAAACAAAGGACAGTATTTACAAACAAAGAGTCATCTGAGACTCAAACAAAACATTTTTTCAGGAAATGCCCATTTACTGGGCCGTTGAAAACTTCTTCACCTTCCAAATCTCGCAACCTGTATGTGTTGTTTGAGAAAACCTCAGAGATTCTGAAAGGCCCAATCCACAGGGCTTCAAACTTGCTGTGTTTGCCCTTAGCTTGTTTAGGAGCATCCCATTTTAGTACCAGGTCTCCTACCTGGAACCGCCCCTTCTTGGCCTTCTTATCGAAGATTTGCTTGATCTTCTGCTGATGGTCCTGAATCCTGCCCACTGTCTGCTCCCTAGCCTGCTGGACCTCTACTAGCTGATGAATCCTTCTGATCATGTCATCAGGCTCCTCCTGATGGTCCTGGAGGAATTTCGCTACAGGGATGGCTAGCTGAGAAGGGAAGACAGCTTTGGCTCCGTAGACTAACTGGAAAGGGGAGAGGCCTGTAGCTCTCTTTGTAGTCACCCGATCGGCCCATAGGGCGAATTTAAGCTTCGAGTTCCAAGCCCTTTGGTTGTCTTCCAACAGCCTTTTGATGATTCTTATTAAACTTTTGTTGGAGGACTCTGCTAAACCATTGCCCTGTGGATAATATGGGGTGGAGTGAATCAGCTTAATCCCGAACTGCTCACAGAACCTGGCTAATGGCTCAGAGCCGAAAGCGGCTGCATTATCGGTGACAATCTTATTTGGACAACCGAACCTTGTGATGAGGTCCTCCAAGAATCCGATGATTACCTTGTGGGAAGCACTCCTGGTGGGAATAGCTTCAATCCACTTGGTAAAGAAATCTGTAGCAGTCAGGATCCACCTATGCTGCCCACTGGAGGGAGGGTGAATTTCTCCAATGAAATCTAGGCCCCACTGCTGGAAAGGCCCTGAAACCACTACCGGTTTTAACGACAGAGACCTGAGCTGCTGCTTTCCTGCAAATTTTTGACAACTGATGCAGGCTCTGATCCTCTTGCAGACATCAACGAACATGGTAGGCCAGTAGTATCCAGCCCTGAGGACTTTGTGGGCTGTGGCTCTCCAGAAGTGGTGCCCTCCACACAGGTCGCTGTGAAATTCAACCATGATCATCTCGGCCTCTGGTGGGCTTATGCATTTTAAAAGCACCCCCAGCGGGTCTTTCCAATATAACACATGGTCGATCAGGCAGTATCTGACTGCTTTGAGCTTTAGAGCTCTTGCTTTGCTTCTTTGCAGGCCGTCTGGAGGCCGCAACTCCTGCAAAAAGTATATGACATCCTTATACCAAGGACATTGAGCCAATGGGGGCTCCTTTTGATGACCTATGTCAGATAGCCGATCCTGCTGAATACCTGAGCATTCGTTGATGAACCTTATCCCCAAAGCTTGGCAATTTGCTTCAGCCAACAGCTTGGCTAAACCTTGCCCTTTGATCAATTTGGTGGGCCTTACTTCCAGGTCGAACTCCAAGATTTTGGCTATCCATTTACTTCTTCTCTCGTCTATGTCAGGCTGAATAAGAATATCTTTAATAGCAGCCGAGGGGACATAGGCGATGATCCTTGACTGCAGGATGTAGGTTCTAAAAGCTTTGAGAGCTTTTACTAGGGCATAGGCCTGCTTCTCCATAGCGTCATACCTGACTTTGGCATCTCTCAAGGCTCGGCTGAAATAGGCAATAGGCTGCTCTAGCCCGCGGTCATTTGTCTGTAATAGAACAGCAGCCACTGTGTCAGGTGAGGCGAAGGAGAAAATAAGAAAGTCCTTTGAGTAGTCAGGACTGATAAGCACAGGAGCTTCAGTCAGGGCCTTCTTGATTTGTTCAAAGGAATGCCGTGATTGAGGGGTCCACCTTACTTCATTCTCTTTCTTTAGCATGGCTGTTATCAGCTTTACCTCCTCAGCAAAGTTAGGCACAAACCTCCTTAGAAAATTAATCTTACCGAGGAAAGATTAGACCTCTTTCCTAGACCTTGGGATTGATAAGGCTTGTATCGCCTCAACTCTGCTGGGATCAATTCTGACTCCTTCTGCTGATACTATGTGGCCTAGTAACTTTCCCTCCTTCATGGCGAATAGAGATTTTCTGGGGTTTAATGAAATGCCAAACTTTCTGCATTTCAAGAAAACCTTCCTGAGATGGCGACGGTGTTCTTCATCAGATTTTGAAAATACTGTGATGTCATCCAGATAAACGACCACAAATTTATCCCTTTCCCCAACGAAAGCTATGTCCATGGCACGCTGGAATGTCGCCCCTGCATTCATAAGTCCAAATGGCATCTTGGCATACATGAATGTGCCCCATGGAGTGGTGAATGCTGTCTTCTCCTTGTCTTCAGGTAGAACAGAGACCTGATTGTAGCCAGAGAAACCATCAATCATGGACATCCTGGAAGCTCCCGTTACCCTCTGCAGTATGTGTTCCATCTTTGGCAAGGGGTAGTTATCCTTTCGTGAGCTCCTGTTCAAATTTCTGAAGTCTACACAGAGACGGATCTCTCCATTCTTTTTCCTTATTGGCACCAAGTTGGCCACCCATTCTGAATATCTTAGTGGTACGATGATCCGAGCTTGAAGCAACTTCTTCACTTCTCTCTCCATGATAGGCATCAACATGGGATTGATCTGTCTCAGCTTCTGCCTGAATGGCTTTGCCTCCTCTTTTAATGGAATTCTATGCTCTATGACTGAGGTGTCGTAGGTTTTGAGGTCTTCGTAGGTCTAGGCAAACACATCAACGAATTTCCTCAAAAGTGCACTGTATTCGGACCTCTGTTCCTCTGTCAGACCCTTTGACAATTTGACATACTTGGGCTCACTCTCGGTTCCAATGTTGCACTGAATAGTATCAGTGTCCTCCTTCGAGACCTTTCCTTTTACCGACACATCGTTACTATCAAAAAGCCTTTCCAAAGGAACGAGTCCCCTGGGAATATGGTTGCTGGGCAGCTGTACAATGTCACGCCCTGCAATCTTGTTCAGAAGATTACCCCCATCGGGCTCTTCCTCTGAGACAACATCTTGGTCTATGTGCATTTCTGAAAATTCCTCAACAGTCTCCAAGAATTTCTTGATTTCTAGATCGTCCTGAATACCTTCCAATATTTGACGTTGTCAGGTATGGAGGGTCTGTGTTTTACTTCTACATCATATCTGGATTTGGGTGGCAGAGGTACTTTGAAATTGCTAGCCGATGCGGCCAAGGAATCTGCCAAGGTGTTCTCCTCTCTTGGGATGAAAGAAATATTAAATGCTGAGAAGAAACTGTCAACAAGGTCCCAGACCTCATTCTTGTAACTCTTGAGTCGAGGATGCTTAGCTTGGTAAGCGTTCTTGACCTGCTGAACCACCAACTCTGCATCACCGAACACTGCTACTTCCTGAATTCCCATTTTCCTCGCAGCTCTTAGTCCCAGAACAAGAGCCTCATACTCTGCCACATTGTTGGTAGCTTCAAATTCTAATTTGTATGACAGAGATATGGTTTCCTGAGCAAGCGACACAAAAACTACTCCAGCTCCAGCGCCTTCTCGGGAATAGGCTCCATCAAAAAACATTTTCCAGATTGGGGTGATGGAGAGAGGAACTTCAGGGGAAACAGTGGGCTGTTTTCTGAGTCTCAGAGGCGGCTCTGGGGCATGGGTGAGTTGCAGTAAACTGGAGCCTAAATCAGTGTCCAAGGCAAAGATGGGATGATTGGTGGGGTTAGCTTCATCACTGATTATATAGGCCAACTGGGCTTCTCTATATAGCCTTCTATGTTCTCCTTCGAACACTGGGATAGTAGCATATGTGAGGTCCATCTGCAAGGTTCCCCCCAGTCTTTTTATCCAAGATCTTGATAACAATATACCGAACTTAGGGGGGACATCAGCTACTACGATATCCATGACCACACTTTTCATAGGCAATTGAAACAAGGTTACAGCCAGGTCTTTAATAACTCCAAGACACTGAACTCTCCTGGAGTCAAAGGAATAGAGGTCATGATAGGCTCTGGTAACTTCTAGTCTCAACTCTTCCATGACAGTTTTGGGCATGAGGTTGTGAGAGGCCCCTGAATCCATCAAGCAGTTGTGCAACACTTTGTCATGTATGTTCAAGGAGGTGTAGAAGGGAGGGGATGAGTCATCTCTATCTTCCACCATGGGACCTAGGACAACTGTTGGCTTTTCGTCTTGGAGGTTTATGGAGTCCGAGGGAAGGCATGAGGCTTCAGACTGTAAAAGCTCAGAGAAGCGTTTTTTAAATTCGTCATGTTTAATCAGCTCAGTGAGGGGCACAGGGATTCTGATCTTTTGAATCTCATGCTCAAAATTAAAAGAAGATGTAGGCTTTGGAATTTCTTTTATTTCAGGAACATGATTATGGACAATGGGAGAGGGGGGTTGAGCTTTCTTACCTCTGTGATCATTTGCTACTTCATTAGCAGGTCTTTCTGCTCTAATGGACTGCTCAGGAATATCAGGCGCTGCTGTCTTTCTCCCCCCTCAGTCACAAAATTGTTTTGAAAAGGGGCCTGAATCTTCTGGTCTTCTCTGTCTCTTCCCTTCTCTTTCTGCACATTCGGGGGAGTAAAATTATTTGGCCTCCTGAAACCTCCCTTGTTTTCAGCGATCTGAGGGCCTTTATATGCCTGCCTCCCTTCCATCCTCATCCTCTCCATCTCTGCAGACAGAGACTTCACCATCTTGGTCAGTTCATCCACTTGAGGGTGAGGCGCCAATGATCCAGAAGTTGAGGCTTCTGACCTTCCTTTTCTTCTGTCCGCGTCGGCCTTGTTCCTCAGTCTGTCAACTGCTAATACATTGGATTCCACTTCTATGGCCGCATCTTGCATTTGGGCTAAGGAGGTGGCTCTTCTTTCTCTCAACAAAAGGCAGAAATCAGGGTCAAATGCACCGGCATAGGAAATTTGGGCAGAGGCTTCTGAGGGCTTTATCTCTGCAGGAATCTTATTATACATTTTATTGAATCTTTTGGAGAAGTCAGAGATCGACTCTCCTTCCATCTTCTTCAGAGACCCAAACTCAGTCATGTAATACATGAAATCCTTCCTATCTCCCCACTGCCTCAGGAAAGCACTATCTAGAGCCTCAATCCCAGCAATAGATCCCGGGGCCAATCCTCTAAACCACTTCCTCACTTCACCATCCAGGCTCTGGACAAAAACTCTCATCCAGACATCTTCATTTTCAATATTGAGGTTGTTTGCATAACTGTAGAAAGCAACCAGGTGCTCTTCGACAGTTATGTCTCCTTCCCCAGTGAACTTGGGCATGTATTTCAGGTAATCTCCAGCAGGGAGAGGATTCATGGGATGGGGAAGAACTAAGGGAGCGTATCTGGCAGCGACTATGGCGTCCATTCTATTCAGAGGGGGATTAGCACCAGCCATAGGGATGTTAGGCGGAGGAGAACTCGGAGGAGGAGGAGTTCGCGAAGGGGCTAGCGGGAATAAATCTCGGAGTGGGGTGGGAAACAAGAGGTGATTCAAGGAACAGGCTACCGAGCTCAAGTCAGCAGGTGCTCCTCCTTGTGCAGGAGTGGGGAAATCTTCTGCGGCCCTGGGTCTACGCCAAGGTATAGCTTTAGGGGAGAGGGGAGTGACAAAGTCTTGTCCCTCTGGTCCCAGACCAGGAGAGGAAAACTCAACAGGAACACTCCCAAAATTTAAAAAGCGGGAAACTGCAGAGACAGGCCTATCAAATAACTGAGGAGGAGAAAAAGGAGCTCCAATAGAAGGATATGGTGGATTACTTGGTTCGGTGAGGGACGCTTCTACTTCGGAGGCCTTTCCCTTTCTGAGCACTGCCTCTGGATTTGTTTCGGGCGTAGCTAGAGGCAGCTGTGGGTGAGACCGCGTATGCCTGCCTCTGAAAGCCACAATTAACAGAGCAGGTTCTCCCCAACGGAGTCGTCACAATGGAGTCGCCAGGTGCAAACTTAGCAATCTGAAAGGCTCTGATAATCCTATGCACCGTCGGATTCAGAGGCTCAATGTCGTTCTACCTAGGGAAAATCTTCAATTCCATCCCCGACAACGGCGCCAGAAATGTTAGCGGCGGAAGTTACTCCTGGATTGCTTGCAGGAGCAGAGCCCAACGCCCATCAGTTTAATGTCACGATTTGTTTATAAAGGGTGATCAAATGGAGATAATGGCTCTAGGAGGTATCACTCTAACTCAGGGACCGAGTCTGGTATGTAAAGAACGAAGGAGGTCTGGAATCCCAACTTCAGCCAGGGAGATTGATTTAAAGATGAACAGGTGGAAGACTAAGGAGAAAGTGAACAAACAACTTTGGGCATCAGGCTTGCAACGGTGAGTAGGGGAAAAACTCTGAAAGCAGGATCCTCCTGGTTCAGGGCTTCAAGAAACTGAAAGGGGACTTGACTGGATCCTCCAATTCCAAGTCATTCAGTGTTAAAGAAATCACAGAAACCGATTAGAGGCTCCGTAACTATTACAGTGATCCATTACAATATCATCTTATAATAGCTACAACTCGACTGGATCCTCCAATTCCGAGTTGCTCTAACACAGTGTAAACACAGACACGAAAGAAACTGGCATTCATAAAGCAAGAAGCCTTCAAAGCTCATACATAACCAGAATAACAGTGCTTCATTAAAACTTTACAACCGGGAGCTCTGCTCAACCATCGATAGATACAAAATGTGAGAAATCTCCTCTAAATACTTAGAGCAAAACCCATAGAAGCCAATTCGAGACATTGCATTGATGGCGTTACGCCTGCGTGTTCACTGCTCCTGCAGTCTCTGGATGTTCGTGGACTTCAGTCAGACGCAATCGCGTTCCAAAGGACCTGTGAATGAAATGACCAGCTTACAGTCATTTCTGGACTTTCCATTTATGGTGGAAACGATGTCCAACCACCATCAACTGCTGCAATAACTGATTCATTGGGATCGGGGAAGGCCCCGACCGACTCTGTACCTACAGGACATGGAAACTTTCATATTCTGCTATTTGGATCTTGTTTGGAGAAATCATGGTAGGACTAGCGAGTGGACGTGGAGGCCATCATGGTGACTGGAGGACTTGACATGGAGTGGTGAATGGACGGTGATCAGGCAGGGGTGATTTGGCATGCTACGAGAATGGGACATGGCGGCCAGGGATAGGCGATGGAGGTATGTGGTGAGGTTTCGAGGTTTCGGGGTTCGCGAGTTCAAGATGCACGAACTCCTTGCCTCCGGGATCTCCGATATCCCGATGTGCGATGGGCTCCTCCTCCTAGGAGCTAGCCCCTATCGGCTAGAACAAGGTCCATGTGACCAGTCTCCGTGTGACCGTAGCTTAAACCCCTCCATCAGAGTTTCGGCGTTCACGAAGACACGAGCATGCATCCTCCGGACTAGCGATAGCCTGCCACCTGTAATCCACTTGCTCTTGCGGTCCCACACGCTAATCCGGCGATTGCCAAGATATCGCTTCTCGCGATCTCGCAATTCTGCATGCAAATCTTTGCAGCTCTAACCCACGAACCTCCGAGCTTGCGATATGCCGATGCCACTTGGCGCTGTCTCCCTACAAGGATTGTCCTTCTGACACCGGTCCTCCACTACGATCCGTAGCTCCGTCGGGAAATCGGGTATCGGGATATCGCGATTCCTGCTGTCGTGTGCATGGGACTTTCAGTTCCCCGATCCCCGACTCTGCAGGATCTCTCGCCACGTGCCTCAGCTGACGGACGACTCTGATTCAGTCGGGCAATCGTGCATCGCGATTCACTCATGTAAGAGTTCCCTGCCTCCAGAAACTCCGATCCTCCGATGAATTGAAATCCCGACTCTCCTTTTGATGTCTGACGCGTGTCCTGCCAAGGTCAACGACTAGGATCCCATCGGTCTTTCGAGACTCAAAAGGTCTCGGCTCTCTTACCCTTTGAAATCCCGACACCACAATTGTTACTAACATTAGGCTCCATGGGGGATAGAGTCGTCCCTGCAATGCTCTAAGAACTCCTTTTGTAGTTCCAGTCGCCCTTCCGTTGGGCTATGGAGTCTTTATTAGGCCGCAAAAATAAAAATGAAAATAAAAATTTCAATGTGGCATGTCAAGTACACATCATGGCGATCATTTTGAGCCCGTGTTGTATTTTTGGTCTTGAGACCTTGTGCATCGGGATCCGCGAACTGTCTCAAAAAATGTGAAATGTTGTGAATTGGGAAACTACCATGTTGAGAACTGTAAATGAATACTGAACCATTGGTCGAGGAGATGCATATAGACTCTATGACACATGACAATTTGGGAAAGACATAGGTGCGCATAAAACCACGGGCACAACAAGCCCTACATAGTGCAATCACCTGTAGAAAGAACCAATGGCTCCCCTAAACCATGTATCCCAATAGATCCATCTCCGAGCCTATAATCCTATCTAGGATGAAAGGAATTGAGAGTGGGGACTAGAGGGACTGGGCATGGCCGACCGTCAAAAGGCCTAGGACACCATATACATAATCATCCACATGGCTTACAAGGCTTTACGACTTGCTTCTTCTCGGTCTTACAATGGTGTTGTCATGAAAAATGTAGGGTGCCTCCCAGGAGGTAACAAAGACAAAGGAAGTGAGCATAAGAGATGCTTAACTAGAGGGAATAAAAAGAGTTTGAACTTCGTTTGTTAACTAGAGATCACATATCACTCAAACTGGGCTTGAGCATACTGAGATAGGAAGAGAGCTTCTAAAGTGAATTTAATGTTGCTTATGTAAAGGGAGTAAAACAAGTATAGATAGAGGGACTCATCGCATCAGAGAAAAGGATTTAAAGGATCTTTAGTTGGGCTAGAGTGCAGTGAACGAGATAAATTTTAAGTAGTGATAAAAAACATAATGCATTATAATTTCACTTGAAAATTTAAACATCTTTATTACAGTTCTTGGTACATGGAATTTTGTATATTCCATAATTCTCATGTATTTTTAGTTACCTTTGTGAGATGGCTTGCATTATTATGATTATCAGTTTTTGAATTTGATGCAGTGTGGAGCTTCGGTATCTCTTAAAAGATAAAACCTGTTAACTCGGTCAGAAGTGATCATCTTTTTCTAGTTTGATTCATGATGATGTTGTATGATCAATGATGTATGATGACTTAAGCACATTAATGTGAGGGCTATTATATTGTAGTCAAGTTTGTTAAAGCAAAGTAATGGTAATTTGAAGATGTTGTACATGATGATTTTTGATATATTATGCTGATTTGCCTTTCATTGGGTGCAGGAATTGAATGTATTGCAGGATGGCTATATGAGCATTTGGAAGGGGCAATGCCTATTATTGTAGTGACTGGATCTGCATTTTCTTCAGTGGATCCTCAAGGCTATGCATTGGCAAAGGATTTTGAAAAGTGCCTATCTTTTGGTCCATCACCAAGTGACCGTGAGGCAGTCATGGTGCGCTTCTTGTGTGCTAGCTAATCTAAGAGGGTAGAGTCATAGCATGCTGCATGACTTTATTCGTGACCTCAATAAGGGTATTGTTAGGAGTGTCATAATTAATGTTAATGACCCACTATATAGGTTAGTTGAGAAAGTACTTGAATAATTTACTTCATGGTGTATAAAAGAAGCTCATGTTAATGTATTCAATGACTCCTTTTAATAGATAATACATTCCCCATTTATCTGTTTCTCTCTTGTCGTTGTGCATCTCTATTTACCAACAGTGGTATTAGAGCAGGAATAGCCTGGAGCTTGAAACCAATGACAAGTATGGATGGTGTGGTTCCATTTGAATAAAATATTGCTCAAAGTTTGTTGGAGAGAGGCTGCATAGAAAAAAATGAGGTATACATTATCTTCTTGAATTTATTAAAAGCAAATAAAAATTCTTAAACTATCTAAAGTGAAACTTTATAGATTACATAATTTTTTAAAAGGGTAAAAGAGAAAAATAAAATGATGGAAAAGAGATAGAGAAGCTCGATGAAGATAAGTAGAGCTGCAATACCCGATAATAGAAAAGAGAAAAGGAAGCCTGATGACGACCCTGAAGATTTTCTGAGGTTCTATGGGCTGCCCAACAGGCCTGTCATTTGACCTCTTGTTGGGCACTAAGTTTTAGAACTTTCAACCTGTTTTTCTCGCTGTTTTAGGACAGCATTCTCGCTGTTCAAAACAACCCACTAAATTGGAACTTTACCCTCTTGAAATCTGCCCACAAAACTTTGGTTTGATGCGCTTTAGTGCCTCTTGTTATAAGTTTTAATAATGGAAGGTTTTGCTGTCCAAGTTAGTCTTCAATAACATGCATTAAACATCAAACACACCTTTAGGATCTTTAATAACCTACAACTGAAAATACTAAGCAAACATGACAAATGAACACATGTAGTTTTTGGTCAACATGACCCTGGAAAAACCCCCATGGGGAAAACTAATAAGAGAGATAGATATATATTGGAGATCTCAAAGCAATAGTACAACAAGGAAATAAATACAAGTGAACCTGGTACATTAGCAACCCAACTCATGATGCTTTGGAGTTCCTTGTGGATGTGCCTTCTAGCCCTTGAACAAAGGTGCCCTTTGCTTTGGTGCGCCCTCCTTTCTTTGCCAAGCCTCTTGCTTTTTCCTTTGCCTTTGCCTTGGACCTTGTGCCCTCTTCCTGAGAGCCCCTCCTCTCCTTGGCTTGGTGCACACTACTACCAAGTGTGCCCCACCTCTAAAAAAAGCACCAACACACAAGCATGCGCCCTCTCACAAGTATATGCTCCTCCTACCTTTGGATGCGCCCTTCCTTAGCTTGTGCGTCCTCACAAAAATGTGCCTCCTCTAGACTTGCACCCCTACACACAAGGTGCACCCTCCATCTAGCTCAAGCATCCAACCTCCATGAAAGCCTCCTCAAGGTAGTTTGCGCCCTCCTTCACAAGTGCACCTCCTTTGCCTTCTCCAAACCCTCACTTCCTCTCTTCACTCAACTCTTTCAAGTGAATAATGAATCTCATCCTTACCTTTTTGCCTCCTTTAGCCTCTTTTTGGCCAAACCTAAAAGATCAATGGCCTAGATTAGATCTAGCCAAGTCTAATCAATGGGTGAGATCACTTCTCATAAATCTCACTTAGAAACCCACTTTACTCAAGTTTTCATAGTTTGCTTTATGTCTATTAATTAACCCACTTTGTGAATTAATTGTCACTTTATGACTTAAGTGACAAATTTCACTTGTTGACTTAAGTGATTAAGTCAAAGTGAAATTAGATCATAAAGTAAAGGTATAAGGGTAATAGTCTCTCCCTTGGTGTTTAGAGACTCACAAACACAAGGGGACCACTTTCCTTGGTACTCAAATCTCAACAGACCCAATGAGACACATCAAGAGGGTAGAGTCATAGAACACTAACCTAACCTAAGGAAGCTTCTTGCATGCTAGATAACGTAAAAGGGTAGACTCATAGCATGTGGTGTGACTTTATTCTTGACTTCTCCTATCTCATGACTTAATGATTACTTTTTTTTGAATGATTCTAAAATTTGAAAGTATTAGCATAGAGTGGCAATGTTTATAAAGGTATTGGTAGGAGTCCTAGTGTTAGAAGGGTCAATTAATGTTAATGACCCACAATAACTATAGGTTAGTTGAGAAAGTACTTGAGTAACTTTTTATATGGTATATAAAAGAAGCCCTTGTTAGTGTATTCAATGGCTCATGGCTCCTCTTTAATAGATAATACATTCCTGATATATCTGTTTCTCTCTCGTGGTTGTGCACCTTTATTTACCAACAATGGTATTAGAGTGGGAATACCTTGAAGCCTAAAACCAGTGACAAGTATGGATGATGCAGTTCCATTTTGAATAAAAGATTGCTTAGAGTTTGTTGGAGAGAGAGGCTACATAAAAAAATGCAAGATATAAATTATCTTCTTGAATTTATTAAAAACAAATAAAATTTCTTAAACTATCTAAAGTCAAACTTTAGAGATTACATAATTTTTTTAAAAGGGTAATAGAGAAAAAGAAAACGATGGAGAAGAGACAAGGAATCTTGACGATGCATAAATAGAGCCACCATACTTGATGATAAGAAAGAGAAAATGAAGCTTGACGATGACCCAATGAGACGCAACAAAAGATGAAAAATATTCTATGGTTGTGAGTAGGCATACATAGCACTATGTGTACAGGTGCTGTGAATTGAAACAACCTCAAAGGGCGTGCCTCATGGGTAAAGAAGAATAGCTGCCAAAGGGTGTTATATATATATATATATATATATATATATATATATATTTATTTATTTATTTTCCAAAGAAAAAATGTATTTATATTCAAGATGAAGATAAATACAGTCCTCAAGTGCAGATGCCTGGAAAAAACTGTTTCTCTAATTGCAGAAACGTGTGACAGTGGATCAAAAAGGATCATAAGACTTCCTTGCATTTGAGATGGTACCCAGTGCAAACCCATTGGTGTTGATTACCATGCTTGACTCGACAAGGACATTGAGTGAGGCACACAACAAAGATAGCCAACATGGGGAATATATTATATTATATTAGGAATATTAAAATATAATAAGTACCTTATGTTAACCCTCGTAGAAAACCCTCCGAGTAATTCTCCATGATCCATGTATGGTAAATGGGGTAAACCATCGGCCATGATTATGGAGCCTGACCCTGAGGGGATCAAGAGACTTGAACCCGTGGCCTCCCCAACTTTAGGGGAGAGATAAGAGGTCTCACGTTTGGCTCACGACTACTTGAGCTATCCCTTGGGGCTATATGTGTGTGTGTGTGTGTGTGTGTGTGTGTGTATTCCATTAGAAAATATTAGTGACTTTTATTGAGTAAATAGAAAGTTACATTCAACATTGCTCTTGAGAGAAAGATCAAAAAAATTGTATAAAAAATCCTAGAGAAATCAACAGAATGTCCAGATAATGCCTTTGTGGGCTTACAAAATGACCCTTAAAGTAAACTTCAAAGATGATGTTAGCTTTCGAGGTTTCACTAAAAGTGTTTACACCATTCTTGGGGATGCTTCATGTGATGTGAGGTGCATGGTGTATGGATGACCTTTGTATGTGCCATGATGGACATACATGTGAGATGGCTTGCTCATTGCTAGGTCTCATCTTGGTGCTAATGTGGCTTTCTTCCAATGGATCTTTGTTCCTTCTTCATGATGGCCATGTGGAGGTTGGTTGCTTGCTTGGGAGGATGACTTGCTTTGAAGAGGAGCATTGGGCATCTTGGAGGAGGGTGTTGAGCCATATATAGCATGGTCAAGCTGGTTGCTTGCATGGAGGCTTGTAGGTGGGGTGGACCCAGAGTGGCATATGGCTTAGGAGGATTGTTGGATCTTTGGAGGCCCATGGAGATGGAGTGTTGTACGTTCCTGAGGAGCATTCATGCCTTGGAGTCTTGCTTGTTGGATGTCTTCACTTTGGAGATTGACATGTGTCACTTGTAGTGGGAGCGCTTCACAAGTGGGCCTATCATCTTCTAGATAGATTGCTTGTAGTGGACTAGGTCCATTACTATATTGTTGACCTCCCTCACCTCATATAAATAGAGTGAGGAGAGAGTCATTTCCATAATACTTGATATTGTGGATTCATTCATTACTCACTTGCATTAGAGATGTGAGGAGTGGAGCGAGTTGGTCTCTCTCTCTCATATTCTCTTCATTGTATTGCTTAGGAGGCTAGTGCCATGAAAGAGAGATTTCTTACTTTTTGCTTTACCTATTAAACAATGATATACTATTTGGGAACTCCAATAGATCTGAATGCTTCTTATATTATGTTCGATAGCAAGAGTCATAAGATGAATTGATGCACGTATCTCCACTTAGTTGTTGGTGCAAATCGCCATTCCAAATTTGAAGTTGAAATTAGATCTTTTGTTTCTTTGAGATATGTATTATTCCTCTAGCCCTCCCTAGGACCCAGATTCCTTATAACAACTCCATCGAAAAACCCATTAACATGCGAGGAGTCCAGATTGAGAAGAGGAACTATCCTTGGATTGGCATTTATGGATGGCTTAGGAATGAGCTTCAAGATCTACGTCAATTTGCAAAACACAACTAAGGAGACTTATTCCCCTTTAATGTTTTTGGCATTTTGATGTATCCACATGGACCATATATAGAAAAAGGAGAGCTAGAATGTTGGCCTTGCTATTATACTCCGAGTACCAATCCTCCAAGAGCCCCTTTAGAAGTGAAGCTTCCCATTCCTTTATGCTTGATTGCAAGTTTTTGATCATGGACCAAGCTTGTAAAGGGAATGGCATTGTCTAAAAAGATGTAGAGATGTTCTCATGTTTTCCCAACGAAGATGGCATATGCTCAACTCCCTTAATTGTTGCCTTCGAAGTTTGTCTCATAATATCCAAAGTCCTCATAAGTAATCCATTGTGGATTGTACTGAAAAAGGAGTTGGGGGTTTTGCACCTTGGGACTCCATTTCTAATATAGAATGGGAAAGTTCTCTGAGTTGCCCCATTTCAAGACATATGATTTGAATTTGTCCAATGAAATAAGTAATGGGTCCTTCATAAGCCATTTGTCCATCCTCTTGGAAATCACATTTGTTTGTTGGTTGTGATTAGACCTAGTTGTCTCTAATTCCAACAACTCAATATCAATAAGAGTGGCGTTTATTGAAGAATTTGAAATATTCGGCAAGTGAATTTGATCTAGCAGATGGACCCCAAATTTCTGTAGAAGTTGTGTAATTTAGGTCTCCTCCAATGATGGAATGGTTGGAGGAAAAAATCTCTGAGATAGATAGTGAGTTCCAAAACTCTTTTTTGCCATAAGCTGGCCATAAATGTTGAATGTGTCAATTGGTTTCTTTAGTGGTTGGGAAAAGAAAATAACCAAGATTGAAGAAGAGGAGACTACCTCTTTTTTCTGAATGAAAGAACAATTCCAACCTGTACAAAGATTGTCCGATCTGAAAACACCAAATGCCCATCTATGGAAAACTTCCTTCAAGAAATTTAAACATGATGGCACCTTAAGAAAAAAGATCTGTACAAAATTTGGAGATCAATCTCTGAAATGAGCATTTTTTGGAGGGGTTGCTAAACCCCTTGATGTTGTAGGAGCTTAATTTCATTAATTTCCTCGCTTGGGGGATTTCATCACTCTAAGTGCCCCTATAATAGTTTGTTTCTTATCAATTTGGGATTTCCGTTCCTCTTGAGGAATGGATTTCAAAATATTGGTCTCTTTCCCATAATGGGGTTGGATGGTTATGCTAGAATAAGCTCTAGCCCGCCTAATGTGGAAATTTGGGATATGGTGGTGTAGTATCTTCTTTAAGTCCAGAACGGATCTGCTCCACATCCTTGATAGTATAGGAGAATTTTAGAGGAGAGTCTTGTCTATTTTGAGTGGGAAGGAATGCATTAACCTAAGGCATCACTTTATTGAATGGAGAGAAGTTAAAATTGACTGGGTCATTTTGAATTAGGTTATCGGTCTTGCCATAGAATGCCTCCAAATTGCATTTGGGTATCTTTCAATCTCTCCAAAAGATCCCCAGGATGATAATGATTATGTTGCAATTCTATTTCAATCTGGGGTTTAATAGAGATGATAATGATTATGTTGCACCTTGGATGCGAGGGTTTAATAGAGATGATGGGGTTTGTTGCCACTTGGATGCCAGTGATGACTTTGAGATGGGTGTAGCATCATGGGTGATGACTTTGAGATGGGTCATGTACATAGTCAGCTTCATGTCTCATCTAATTTGTTGCCTTCTGCAACCTTCACTATAGCTTCATCAGGGTTATCACTTGTGACTTGAAACAAGGTCAACAAAATAACAAGCAAGAATAATACTCCTTTGATAATAATAAAACAATAGCACAAATAATCGTCACAGTAGATACTTTAGAGCTATCAGTTGTGACCTGTCTTAAGCAAAGATCCAAAGTAAGAAATACAATACAAAATGAGATCAACACTCTTCTAGTGTTGTGATTAAACATTCCTCCATGGTAACCTGGGACCAAAACAAGAAGTTTCTCTTGGAGGAGATGTTAGTTTTATGATTACAATAAGCATTTATCTCAATATGCTCACATGTTACCAAGTATAATACTTTTCAAACACTGCTATCTCAACTATAGTGCTTACTTGTAATGAGGTAGTTATCAAATTTATCATGTGCAAATTTGAGTCTTATCAACTTTAATCAATCAAACCTAGAACCTGGAGTCTTGTCCTCAAGAATGAGTGTATCGCTTTTCTTCCAAGTCTCCTTTACTCAAGATGAGAAGTGCTTTCTTCGATCTGTCCTCTGTACTAAGACAATATGCTATCTTGACATAAGTCTAAGTTAGAGAATAAACTCTAATCTCAATCTAATACCCTGTCTTTAATTTTGACCAAAGGTTAGTATGATGGTAATAACTTCAACATACAACCTAGATGTTCATAAGGTCAAAGTAATGTCATAACAAATAGATGCATATCAAGATGATCAAACCTGGGGTGCATTATTCCTCTAAATGTGTTGGATCCGAGATCCTTCTGGATCTATGACAAAAGATCCCTTCTCTTGCAAGTACCCCCTACAAGTACCCTTTAGAATAATAATGCATTTTAAACATCTGTAAGTACATACCTCTGATAGTATCTTTCTAGGGTATGGTGCACTAGGACAGTAAAACACAATCCCAACACTTCACAAAAAAAACTTTCGCTGCAATTGGTACTGCAGCTGATGCTGGCACTGCAACTGGCATGAAGGAATTGGTACTACAATTGCAACTGATGCTGCAACTGCAACTGATACTGTAACTGCAACTTAGGGTTTTATGAGGAAACCCTAATTTTTCAAATTTCAAATTTTGAAATTCTGATCCAGGGGCTAGATGCGCTGAGCTGAGGCGAGTAAGCTGGTGCAGTCAGATTTCTGAAAATCCAAATTTTACCCCTTGAAACTTGATGTGCGGAAATATGGACTAGTACTTCTGGTATTGGTTCTGGTTTCTTGGTTTTTCTGGTTTTCTGGTACCGGTCAAAATTAGGGTTTGACTTTTCAGAGGCTCTATCCACTGAAAAGGTGTCCTCAAGCTACCAAAAGATTCACTACGGTAGGGCACACTTTTCTAGATGGTTTTTAGGAAAAAATTCCTCTCCAACAAAAAGCCGTAACTTTCTTGTGCGACAACAATGACGTTTTTGCTTATCCAGTGAAAGGTGCTCTCTTCAGCTTAGCTCTGATACCATGTTAAGTTTTGAGCTATTATTAGGTTTCTTTTCAATTTACTAGATAACAATGGCATAGGTAGGATCCCTGAGAGAAACACAATCACAAGATACACAACATTTATCCTGGGAAACCCTCATGGGGGAGAAAACCCAGCGAAAACTTCCTTAATATAGATAGCCAATACAATGCCAAGACAATAAACCAAAACACTAGAGAATATCCTTCTTCCTTCTCCTCCCAACTGCAGCTACCAAACTTGCGCACTTGATGAGTGAATGAGTGAGTGAAAAAATGAGGCATTGACCTCCTTTATTTATACTAGCTGCCAGGTGCTAGAAAGGTATCTCTTCACTGGGCAGGGATGACTTGTCTTCTTAGTGGTTAAAACCACTTTAATTAGGCACGGGGCCTGACTTCTTAATTTGCATAATGCAATTAGGGTTTGACCAATCCACAAAAGGGGATTTGGTCAATTACAATGCCCGACGTGATCAATCCACAAGGGGGGATTGATCAGATGAATAATAACTCAATAATAAATAGAATACTCTTTGCAATTACAATATTTCAACAGGTTTGTTGCTGCTGCAAGATCAGAAACTCTAGCTACAATTGCAATTGTGCTACAACGAGCTTGATAGAGAGTTGCGGATCTACCTTCTAGTGGTTAGATTGTTC
>ML819950.1:101770-112536 GCA_009831015.1 Picea engelmannii | reverse complement strand
ATAAATAGAATACTCTTTGCAATTACAATATTTCAACAGGTTTGTTGCTGCTGCAAGATCAGAAACTCTAGCTACAATTGCAATTGTGCTACAACGAGCTTGATAGAGAGTTGCGGATCTACCTTCTAGTGGTTAGATTGTTCTGAAGGGGGTGTGGGCTCATAACCTGTTAGAATATTGTGTTCGTTTCACCATAGACAATGCTACACCATTGTCACCCAACCATAGGCACAAAGCCACCCCCGATCATCTTAACCTTTGCTAGATAGAATGATTCCGAGAAGCCACACTAGAACCAACAGATAAACCAAGTGAGCACACCAACTCCAAGGTAGCGCACAAGTAAGAGTACCAAAAAGGCTGAACAAGAGTGCGCTGCACCACTGCAGCTGCTGCTGCTACTCTTCCAGACTTGCACACTACTTCTGCTGCTACTGCACTTCTAAGATATGCGCACAAACTGAGTGAGTGTGTGTTTTCCAAATGAACTAAAGCGCCTTCTATTTATACTAATCTGGCCAGGTGAACAGGTGCCTCTTCAAGCAGGGCCGACCTTTGTTTGTCCCTAGAGCTTTTTCTGGAGCATCAATGCTTCCTTTGTGCAGAAAGAATGCCGATAATTCTAATCAGCGGACTACAATGTCGCTGCATTGGAATACCGCCTTCTATTTATACTAATCTGGCCAGGTGAACAGGTGTCTCTTCAAGCAGGGCCGACCTTTGTTTGTCCCTAGAGCTTTTTCTGGAGCATCAATGCTTCCTTTGTGCAGAAAGAATGCCAGTAATTCTAATCAGAGGACTACAATGTCGCTGCATTGGAATACCAAAACTTTATGTTGTACAAGGATGCTTAATTCTATGCATAATCATTTTCTCTGAGATGAATTTGAAGATGCTAATCTCCAGATAGGGTGTACTTCGCTACTTTTTTTATTATCACACTTCAGCAATTATTCTTCATGTAGATCAGATATTGAAGGGTTACCTGAATTCTCTGAACTGCTGATGTAATGAAATGTCTTAACTTCTAATTACCCTTTCTGTGCCTCTTGTACAATGAAAATGTCAAAACATGATATGGTATTAGTAATTACACAGGTTGATGCTCTTTTTGTTCTTCCTTTTCATGGAGTTACTTCTACATCTTGAGAGGGGCATCCTTAGTTTTGCATTAATGGTAGCACTTGTCCCAATGTGCACTATCTCTAATCTATCTCCTGAGCTGTCTCCAGCCAAGAGTGCTTGGCATGACATTCATTCTAGATCAGTAATAAGATGATACTAGTTTCCAGGTTGTGCGTATTTAGATTGGCATTGAAACTGATGGGGTGCATGTGTGCAAGAAATGTAAATCATGTGACAAGTATTAATTTCCATACATAAAATAGGTACATCAAATGCTATGTATATTGGGATGATAATGAGTTGGCAGGGGTGGATCTACAGAACAAAAACTGTTTCCACCCAAGGATGATCATGATTCCTGAATACTGAAGCTCCTCCCTTCACACTTTTAACACACACGTGGAACCTCACCAATCCAGAGGAACGGTTCTCTTATGCATTCTCATGGCTTGCTATTGGTCCCAAGTAATCACGAAGCCTAAATTCATTCCATGCATAATTTATAATGTGTTTTTAGATTTGTTTGATCATATCGTATGATTAACATATCAGTTATTTTGAAATTCTGTAGAGCCTGTGAAAGTGATGTATATGATAGTAGTATGGACTATGTTATGATGTATATAAGCATATTGTCAAAACACAAAGACTGACTAAAAATTTCTTGGATTTACAATACTGCAGGTGTTGAATGCTGCTGAATATTTCAGTCATTTTTGGAGTCATGATGCATCTGTTACTGAGTTGTGCAGCTCCCTGGTTTGTTCTGATAAACTCTCAAATAGTATATCTCTGGTTCACTAATTGTTTGTTGTTGTTCTTTTCAATTTCTGCCTATTTTATTCTTAAGAAGAAATTAAAATGCGATAAATTATAATGTTCTACTGCAGATCATCTAGATTTTAGTCTTGCTTTGCAAATTTGCTGAGACATGTAACAATCTGAGAGCTGAATCATTCCATTAATGAGTAACATGTGTGCATATTCTGGCCTGGACGTTTACATGTTCCGTAAAGATTCTCCTTTTCAACAGGAGCCTTCACAGTTCCCTAAGCAGAAAATGCCTGCTTCTGCTTCAGTAACTGTAATTTGTTTTTAATTGTTTTTGAAGAAAATACACAGTATATTGCATAAGAGTTTTGCCCATCTTACATTGAGGGTTACATGAGACACTGCCTTGTCAGTAACAGGAATCTGTTTTGGTCCTTATCATTTTCCATTCAATATTTAGTGTTGCACATGTTGTTTAGCAAATGACAACATGTTTATTAGGCATTATAATCTATTTGCATGATCTATTTTGTATGTAAGCTCATGATTTTGTAATAATGTTCTAGTCTTAGACTTTTATGCTGTCATATTTCAATACTTATAGAAAGGTACTTTTATGTAAAAAAGGGTGTTATCAATTTTATTATTAACCTAAGCTTTAAGTTAGGATTTCTAACTATTTTTGGTATTAATATGGGTTACTGTCTCTCATTTGTTGAGATTTTATTATTTTATTTATACAATCAACAAGTTTATTTGGAGAAGTCTTCCTCCATTATTTGGATTTGCAGGGGCAATCCACCTTGGGTGTGCAGGTGCCACGACTATTTCTTGTCTCTTTGGATCTTTATTTCTATTATTCTTAGCTTTCTATTTCAGTCACTTCTATAGTTATAGTAGTAGTGCCATTTTGTGCTAGTTTTGGTTGCTCCAAACTTGTTCTCCATTCTCCTTCAGTTGTATGAGCACTTAGTGTGTGAGGAGTACTTTGCTTGGAGAGAGTCTCAAGGATGGGTGTCTTGACTCAGTCTGTTTTCATCTACTTATGACACATGGACAAGTAAGGTGCGCTTACTTGGAGTTTATTGTCTAGGATGACACACATGTTGCATGAAAATGTGGAGTGGGAGAGTTGGCACATGTCGGCATGTGCATACCCATGTTGGGACATGTGGGATGCCGTACTTGGGTTGTTGCTTGGAAATGCCTGAACTTGCACCCTGTCACCTTAGTACACTTTCCCCTTTACTTCAGGCCTGCTCTTAGAAGTCACGGAGGGTATCCCTATTTGAATAAATAAACCTCTTTAAATGAATTAAAACCATGCAAGCTTATGATTTACTTTAGTGAATCCAGAATATGTATAACAAGGCCATGCACAAGGATTCCAATAAATGATTAAATGCTTTAAAGATATACAACTAGAACAATAGTAATAAGCACAAGTATAATCCACTTGAAAAAGAGAGTTAGGAGCTAGTGGATGTGTGTTCCAAATCTGATATGTAAGGTAAGCAACATTAGCAACTTCAGTTTTGCATTTATATCTATCATTCAACATATAAAAAGTCAAAGAGGTTAGAACTGAGTTGCAGGAAACGCCTTTCCAGCCGCTGTATCGGTACTGGAAACCCCCCAAAATGCCGAAACGGGTATGAAACCCGGCCGAAACGCTGCTGGCTGTACTGTACGGTGTTTCACGAGTACGAAACACTGTCTAAGGAGGCCGCGGGCCCCCTTTTACTCATCTAACTGGCTGTAAATTGATTTTTTAAGGGAATTTGTGCTTTCATATTGGAATTTTTTTCCTTTTTTTAAATTATGAATTTGGAAACATCTAGAAACAGTTCGAAACCCTAACAACCCAATATTTCCTATAAGAAAGCACTTGGTTCACTCATTCCTCACACATTCTTGAGCAAGAGGAGGTTCCTAGTGCAGCAACATGCATTTCAGTTGTGGTTTGGAGCATTGGGAGCAAGATTTGCTGCATTTCCAGCAAGAGGAAGGTTGTGGTCAGCAAGGAGGAGGGTGTGTGGATTTCTGAATTTGGTGAGCATTCATGGCAGATTTCCATTGATTTTTTTTAATGTTTTTAGTGTTTTGTAGCATGTATTCCTTTTCTAACAGTGGGCAGTTTTTTTTACTGTTTTTGCAGCATTCATGGCTTCTCAAAGTGCCATTTCCTCTGCCCCTGTAGCACCTCAACTAAGCAGGCAGCAAGAATACTATCCTTTGTGGAGGCATGTTACCAAGATCAAGCAAATGGGTGGTGGTGGGGGTTCATGGGAATGGAGGTGCAATTTATGTAAGAAGGAGAAGGCCTTCAAGGGCTCTTACACAAGAGTCAAGGCTCACATTTTGTATGAACGAATTCAGGGTGTTGAAGGTTGTTCATTTACCAAAAATCCGGAGGTGAGGGATACATTCAAGAGAGAGCATGATGATGCTCAAAGGTTGAAGGAGCATAGAGCTAAAATTGGTATGGGTGGCACTAACAAGCATACTCCTAGCTTGGGTGCTAGCAATGAGCCAAGGATTGTTCATGAAGTAAGGAAGAGGAGGGCGACCTTGATAGAAGAAGAGATATCCAAGCCTGCAACTATAGGTAAAGATAGTAGATTGTTGAAAATGATCAACAATCAAGGGAGAGAAGAAGTTGAGTCTAGATTAGCAAGGGCCATATTTGCTTGTGGAATCCCATTTAATGTGGTTTGGTCCCCTTATTGGCAGGATTTGGTGAGGGCAATTAACACAACCCCTCAAGGTTTCAAGGGGCCAAACTATGAAAAAATTAGAACAATTTTGCTTAGGAAAGAGAGGCTACTACTTGAAGATGTTCTAAAACCAATTCGTAGCTTGTGGGGTAGCACTGGAGTTTCCATTATCTCAGATGGGTGGACTGATATAAGGCGGAGGCCATTGATCAATGTCATTGCATCGTTTCCAAAAGGAGCAATGTTCCTTAAAGCAAAAGATTGTTCAGGTGAGGTGAAAGATAGCAACTTCATTGCTGATATTTTAATTGCTGCTATTGAACAAGTAGGGCTAGCAAATGTGGTGCAAGTTATCACAGATAATGCATCTGTTTGCAAAGCTGCAGGCTTGATTGTTGAGAGTAGATACAATCATATCGTTTGGACTCTTTGCATCATCCATAATCTTAATCTGATTTTAGAAGAGATTGAGTAAAAAACTGAATGGATTAAGGAGGTCATAGGGAAAACTAGGGAGATAATAAAATTCATCACCAACCACCACCAGTCTCAAGCAATATATTGAGAACACTTCAAATTGGAGTTGCTCAAAGTTGCTGAGACAAAATATGTGGAAATATTGTAACTGCAAAGAGTATTCTATTCATTATTGAGTCATTATTAAATAGATCAATCCCCTTTTGTGGATTGATCATGTCGGGCAGTGTAATTGACCAAATCCCCTTTTGCAGATTGGGCAAACCCTAATTGTATTATGCAAATTAAGAAGTCGGCCTCCAGGCCTAATTTAAGTGGTTTTAACCACTAAGAAGACAAGTCGGCCCTGCCCAGTGAAGAGACACCTTTCCAGCGCTTGCCAGTTAGTATAAATAAAGGAGGATAACGCCTCAGTTCCTCACTCACTCATTCACTCATCAAGTGTGCAAGTTTGGAGAGCTGTAGTTGGGAGAAGAAGGAAGAGAGAGACACATTGCTCAGTGTTGGATATTCTCTTGTGTTTGGTTTATGTTCTTGGCATTGTATTGACTATCTATATTAAGGAAGTTTTTGTTGGGTTTACTCCCCCATGAGGGTTTCCCAGGATAAATGCTTTGTATCTTGTGATTGTGTTTCTCTCAGTGATCCTACCTATGCTATTGTTATTTAGTAAATTGAAAAGAAACATAATAATAGCTCAAAACTTAACATGGTATCAGAGCTAAGCTGAAGAGAGCATCTTTCACTAGATAAGCAAAAACGTCACTGTTTCCATACAAGAAAATTAGGGTTTTCTATTGAAGAGGAATTTCAGCCTAAAACTCATCAAGGAAGTGCGCGCTAGCCTAACAAACTCTTTGGCAGCCTCATCACACTTTTTCAGTGGATAGAACTCCTGGAAAGTGAAACCCTAGTTTTCACTATTACTAGAAAACCAGAAAAGCAGAACCAATACCAAAAGTACCAGTCCAGAATTCCGCTGGTTAAGTTTGAAGGGGTAAAATTTGGATGTTCAAAAATCTGACTGCACCAGCTTACTTGCCTCAGCTCAACGCATCTAGCCCCTAGATCAGAATTTCAAAATTTGAAGTTTGAAAAGTTAGGGTTTCATCATAAAACCCTAAGTTGCAGTTGCAGTTTCAGAATCAGTTGCAGTTGCAGTATCAGTTGAAGTATCAGCTACAGTTGTAGTATCAGTTGAAGTATCAGCTACAGTTGCAGTATCAGTTGAAGTATCAGCTGCAGTATCAGTTGCAGTCACCCTTGAAGTTTTTAAGAGTTGGTAATTATAACTGTTGCTACCAGATGGTGCCACTACCTACAAATACTATTAGAGGTATGTACTCGCATATGTTTAAATTGTTAAGCTTTAAAGGGTATTTGCAGGAGAAGGGATCTCTTGCCATAGATCCAGAAGGATCTCAAGATCCAACACATTCAGAGGAATAATGCAACCCAGGTTTGATTATTCTCATATACATCTATTTGTTATGACATTATTTTGATCTAGGTTGCATGTTGAAGCTATGACCATCATACTAACCTTTGGTCAAAATTTAAAGTCAAGGTATTAGATGGATTAAAGTTGAGATCATAGAGTGTATTCTCTAACCCAACTTTCTGTCAAGATAACATATTGTCTTAGTACAAAAGACAGGTTGAAGAAGACACTTGTCATCTTGAGTGAAGGAGATTTGGAAGAAAAGCAACACACTCATTCTTGAGGACAAGACTCCAGGTTCCAGATTTGATTAATTAAGTTGATAAGATTCAAAGTTGCACATGACAAAGTTGATAACTACCCCATTACAAGTAAACACTATAGTTGAGGTAGCAGTCTTTGAAAAGTATTATACTTGGTAGCATGTGAGCATATTGAGATAAATGCTTAATGTAATCATTTACTAGATACAACTAACATCTCCTCTAGGAGAAACTTCTTGTGTTGATTCCAGGTTACCTTGATGAATGTTTGATCACAACACTAGAAGAGTGTTGATCTCATTTCGTATTGTATTTCTTACTTTTGATCCTTGTTTCAGACAGGTCACAAGTGAAAGCTTTAAAGGAGCTACTTTGACGATTCGTGCTATTGTTTTATTTACTATTATCAAAATAGTATTATTCTTGCTTGCTGTTTTGTTGACCTTGTTTCAGGTCATAGGTGATAACCCCGAGGAAGCTATAGTGAAGGTTGCAGAAGGCAACAATTTAGATGAGACATGAAGCAGACTATGTAGATAACCATATACATTCATGTACCAAAGAAGATGAAGAAGAAGCTATCTTTTGAAATCTAGAGTATCTCATATGGAGATTGATTGTAAGGAGCAGAAGGCTCCAAAGATGACCGGACATTAGAACAAGAACTCACAGTAGACTTGTTCAAAGGATAATGAAGCCACCTTGACGGGAAGCATAACTCGTTTGAAGTCTGACTCAACTTTTCATATTTAGACTTGGTATTCAACACCAAGTATACCCTGTAAGAGATGATGAAATCCTTGTAGACTCGGAAGAAATCAAGATTTAGAGTAAGCTTGATCTCAGAAAGGATCAGATGAAGAGACATCTTCCAGGACTGGGAGACATATGCCATAAGAAGACTAGACTGTAGCTTCAGAGACTTCTAGGAGATATGAAATCTCCTGGGAAGATTCCCTTGTTTCAGTGACAGAGAAGGAAGCTAGTCAGAAAGACCGGGATATGGATTTTTTTCGTGAGACTAGAAGGGAAGTCAGTGTTGACTTCCAAGATTGATCTAATAGATCAAGCGTGTTGCAGATGTACAGAGACTAAATTGTGCTCAGAGGATTCCCCCAGCAAGAGAGAGAAAACTATGACGAGACACTTACTCCAGTAATTAAGGAAATAGTTCCAGTATTCATGAAGAAAACCAAAACAACCATGATTCATATACAATATGAGATGCAGGGGGAGCGATTCCCATATTTAAAATTGAGTGGCAGTTGGTGCAGTGCATTCATCAGGCCAGGGAAACATGACTACAATAGCAGATAGAGTTACCTCCATGAAAGGAGAAGAGCTATCTTCAGGATCAGTTATTGAGACACTCTCAGTTTAAGATGAAGTTGTTGTCGTGATGAAGTAGAGGAGTTACTATCAGATTTCAGCAGTCACAGTGAGAATGGAGCAACCATTCTCAGCTTCAGAGCAGCTGGATGTGCAGAGTCCCAGTTCCAGAAGGAACAACTGCAGAAAGAGGAGAGGACATACTCTCAGGCAGTGAGATAGATAGTGATTTGCAGAAAGCACATGATTGTGCAGATTGAGTTGCAGTTGAGCAAGTGTACCAGGTTGGTACAAAGTGATGTGAAAATTTGATTTGAAGTTGAAGATAGAAAGATTCATGTCTGCAAGATGAAGCAAGCTCCTAGAGCTTGCTATGGCAGAATTGACAGTTTTCTGACGAGCTTGGGCTTTACCAAGAGTAAAACTGATTCTAACCTTTACTTCAAGGTTATGAATGATGAGCCAGTTATATTGTTGCTACTATGTGTATATGATGTATTCTTGACAAGATGAAGAAAGACTCATCACAGATTGTAGAAGAAGCTCGCTACAGAGTTTGATGAAAGACCTAATGCATTATCTCTAAGGTCTTGAATTTTGACAAAGCTCAGAGAAGATCTCCCTTAACCAAGGGAAGCATGCAGTAGAAATACTAAAGAGGTTTGATATGCTGAAGTATAAATTCATGAGCACACCCATGGAAACAAAATTGAAATCCCTGGTAGATGCCTCGTCAGAATTGGTTGATGCTACTTTTTACAGACAAATTATTATTGGTTTGTTGATGTATCTGACAAATACCAAATCGGATATATGTTTTGTTGTGAACACCTTTGAGACAGTATCTGGTAGAACCCAGACGTGTTCACCTTGATGATGCAAAACATGTGATGAGATACCTTAAGGGTATGTTGGATTTTGGTCTCAGTTATAATGAAGATCATGGCTTCAGATTGTATGGATATACTGATTCAGATTGAGCAGGAATTGTTTCTGATAGAAAGAGCACTTCAGGATATTGTTTTAGTCTGGGGTCATCCATGACTTCATGGCAGAGTAGGGAGCAATTCAACATTGTTCTGAGCACGAAAGAAGCGGAATACATTGTTGCATGTTTTGCCAGTTGTGAAGCCGTATGGCTTTGGATGTTGTTGACATAGCTATTAGATCTAGAGATGGAAGCCATCGTGATACTATGCAATAACCAGAGTTGTATAGGGATGATGTGTTCCATGATGAGTTGAAGCACATAGAGATTCGGTATCACTTCATTCGTGATATATGGTGTAGAGAGGAACCATAAAGCTCCATTATGTTGGCACAGATGAACATGTTGCTGATGTGTTGACCAAGCCTCTGTCTCGTGTAAAGTTTAAGCACTTTCGAGACAAGATTGGTGTAGTCCGAAAGGAGGGGGAGTAGTGTTGTGATCAGTGTTGAAAAAATCAGCAATTTTTCTCGACTTTTTCCCTCTAGCCGAAAAATCACAAATGAAAAAATCGTCGATTTTTTCATTTTTCAAAAAGATGCTATTTTTACTAAAAGTCGACGATTTTTTCGAAAAAGTCGCGAGTCGATGGAAAAAGTCGTGGGACGCAGGGAACTCGTGGGGATAAAGTGATTTTTTGGTCTTTCTTTTGCTCATTTGACTTGTTTGCTTGTGGAGAAGGAAGGAGAAGGGTTTGTGGTCTTCCTCAATCATTGTGGAGGCAACTTAATAACCATCATCATCATCATCAAGGATTTCTAAGTGGAGCAAGGGTTCAAATTCATTTTCCAATAGGTGTTGAATCTTCCATTCATAGGTATGTATCTAGATTCTAAATCCCTCCATGTTCATGCTTTTTTTCCATAGATTTTTGCAAGTTTGCTTGCCTACGTTTTTTTTTTTGGTCATTTTGCCATGATTTTCATGCCCATAAAACAATGTAATGTTTTTTTTTTATGGGACAACAAGCTTGAGCCTTGCTGTTAATTTTTTCTCCACCCTCTTATTGTCATTTTTCATTGCTAATAATCTAATCTATAGGTTTGTTTTTTTTTACGAATGGGCTGTTATTTTTTTCTAGTGGGGTTTAATATCGTTTTCTTGTTTTTTTGTGCCTTAGCGTTGAATTTTGAAGCTGTCAATTTCATCGAAAATATGCCGAAGCCTTTGGATCCATTTTGGGTGTATGGGATCCCTGAAGATGGGACAAACTGACAACGATTGAGTTGCAAACTCTATGGGGTGAATATGTCAGGAGGGATTTGCAGGTTGAAATATCATTTAGTTAAAATCCCCGGGCATGATATTGAAGTTTGTGGTAAAACAACCCTGAAGATTATGAGAATTGCATTTGATTCACTTGAAGCAAAGGATAAAAGAAAAATGATGTAGCGGCACGGAAGGTCGAACTTTCAGTTAGAAGTTCAATGACATCTACCCCAAAGGGACAGTGTAGTGGGAGGGGCTCCACAGATTCAGGTACCGAGAGGTTTTCACCTTTTTTTGTTACATGAACCTGTTGAAATAATGTAACTGCGAAGAGCATTCTTATTATTTTGTTATTGGATTAAATCCCCATTGTGGATTAATCATGTCATTATTATTATTTTTATTATTAGGTTAAATCCCCATTGAGGATTAACCAAGTCGGTAAT